>JAOUQZ010000047.1:2077731-2091228 GCA_028564935.1 Neosilurus hyrtlii
AGGAGAGGGACGTCTGGGAGTCACTGCTTAGGCTGCTGCCCCCACAACCCGACCCCGGAACAAGCGGAAGAAGATGAAGATGAAGATGAAGATCTTAGAGATTGTTAAGTTAGAAAAAGATGCTTGGACCCTTTATAATTACATCCCTATCCTAAACAAAAGTACTTCCTGTGGAAAAGCAATGACAAAACAACAGTGGTTGGAACATCCGTCATGCAGCAAGAAGGTCCCGAGTTAGAGTCAGCGAGGGCATTTCTGTGTACACTTTGCATCTTCTTCCTGTGCTTGCATGGGTTTCTTTCAGGTATTCTGGTTTCCTCACACATTCCAAAGACATACACATTAGACTTATTGGTTGTTCCAAATAGCCCCTAGGTGTGATTGGTTGTGTGTTGGCTCTGCAATGTGCTGGCCAGCTGGTCAGGGTGTACCTCGCCTTCGCCCAGAGACTTTTATTGTTGTGAAAATATACCATCAAAACATATTTTACACATTGACATTTTTTACATTATAACATCATAGATATTATATTGTTATAACATGATAATTTCATATGTCTGAATAACGGGAAACTATATTGTGATTACATGAAACGTTTGGATGAAAACATGAAGCTAACATTTAAAAATTGCGTAAACAAATAAAATATATTCACAGCACTCACTGCGTGGAGTTTGCATGTTCTCCCTATGCTTCCTCCTGGTGCTCCGGTTTTCTCCCATAGTACAAAGACATGCATATTAGGCTAATTGGATATTCTCGATTGCCCCTAGGTGTAAATATAACTGTAAATGGTTGTGTGTGTCTGTCTGTGTGTAGGCCGTGCGATTGTCTTGCAAGCTGTACAAAGTGTCTACTAAGATAGGCTCTGTTACTACAGAAACAATAACGTATATGACTAAGTATATAAGCCTTAGATATCCTCGGAGACTCCATTAGCATGATCTTTTTTAACCCGAGCACTGACCAGTGGGGTTTTTTTTGTGTGTGTGATTTATGTGCACTATTCTGTTATCATGCTGCTATTAGTGTAACACAGACAGCCCTGACGTGTGTGTGATTTATGGTGAAGATTCTTAGCATACTAGCGTTAACCTAGCTTTTTCATGCATGTGTGCATGTGTGTGATGTTTTAGCAAGTTTCTGTTAGCACACAGTTGTTAGCCTAATGCAGACAGGTGCTCAACGGGATCTTGTTAGCACCATTAGGATGATGGAGGCTTGGCTGTGCACATAAAATAAACAGATACAAACACAGAGGAGGGCAAGTGGCTTGCTTATGCTCAGGGAATTCTACACACACACACACACACACACACACACACACACACACACACACACACACACACACACACACACACTTACACATGCTCGTGCATAAGCCGCACTAGCATGCACACACACTTTT
Organism: Neosilurus hyrtlii; assembly: GCA_028564935.1. Lineage (NCBI taxonomy): Eukaryota > Metazoa > Chordata > Actinopteri > Siluriformes > Plotosidae > Neosilurus > Neosilurus hyrtlii. The sequence continues at coordinate 2,079,140 of JAOUQZ010000047.1, forward strand.
GTGTAATTTCCCATTGCTGCAATTTTGTCATTATGCCAATTAGTGTCAACAGACTGCACACTAGCAACACATCACCCTGGAAGACAGGGTCGTAATCTGCCTTCACAACTCACAAGGGGCTCGCAAGCACACTAATAACACTTAAAGGAATCGTTTAAAGATACAGAGCTACGTTTACCAAGCACTGAAGTGTAAGTAGGGTTGTTTCTCGAATTGCTTTTACGTTTGTTTTTTTTACCTGTACTGTCACCACATTTAAAAAAAGGGTGGGAAACTGATCTGTTTATAACCCTAAGATTTTATTAACACTGTTCAGTTTAGTGGCCAGCAGGGTAGCATAGTGGAGAGTACATCCGCTTCACAAAGTAGGCCTAGGTTTGATACTTGGGCTCAGGCATTTCAGTATGGAGTTTACATGCTCTTCCTGTGCTCGTGTGGGTTTCCTCCTACAGTCCATAGACATGCACATTGGACTAACTGGCTATTCCAAATTGCCCCTATGTGTACATGTGAATTTTTTTGCGTGTGTTGGCTATGCGATGGACTGGTGATTTGTTTTGAGTGTATCCTGCCTTCACACAGAGTTGGCAGAAATAGGCTCCCTGTGTCCCTAGTACGAACAAGCAGTTCAGCAAATAAATGAATAAATGTTTGGTTCACTCTCACTAACTCATTTGCCATACCACTTACTCCTACTAGGGCCACGGGGAGACTGGAGCCTATCTCAGCTGACACTGCAAGCACAGGGAGTACATGCAAACTCCACACAGAAATGCCCGAGCCTGGGACTAGAACCTGGGACCTTCTTGCTGTGAGGAGGACATGCTAATCACTATGCCACTTTGCTGCCCTATATAGATTCAGGCATTGCCCAAAAGCAGAGCTGGAGCCTGGATTTTCTTTTTTACTGCATTTCTGATTTATTTGTATCCCGTTTTGTTAGATGTAACAAGTTAGATGTTTTTTTTTATTTTGTGCAAGTCTGAGCAGTGGTGTATGATTTTTTTATTTTATTTTAATTTTTTTTATTGCTGCTCATCATCATGCAATTCAGCGATGTATAAGAGCCAATCAGCATCGACTCAACAACCCAGCAGTCTTATTGGTTTTCCTGTGGTAGGCCGGCACGGATACTGGACAGGACTCATCCAGGCCATGTTCCATGACTGTGGTTTTCTGCTATAAATTTCTTATCACACGCATGATCATGTACCATGTCCAGTGTATTCTTGTAAAATCCTTACTACAATCAATCGGATTGCATCACATGCTTAATATGTTCTCATTGCGTCTGGCTGGCACTTATAAATTCTGTACTACTCATTGCATTTAAAAAAAAATTGTTCTGCAGATTTTCTTGTGCCCACATCTACGTTCAACAAGTCCACACTGTGCATGCTCTACACAAAGAAATACATACTAGGCATTAGTTACATCATTACTATTGTACGTCCTTACAGTCTTTACTATATACTGATTCTATTACATCTTCTATACCATTCTATTGTCAGTTTCTGCTATGTTCTTCTACGTTGTACAAGTTCCTACTACATCCGCATAATTTTTTGAGGATGTACTGGGCATATGGTGGAGTGTGATGGGGATTTAAAGGATCATTTAAAGGGTTCCTGTAGTGAATTATTGTTACTAGCTATTTAAAACAATCACGTATAACATCAGTGGTTGCTTCCGGCAACATCACTCCATGCCCCTTGTCACAGTACATGCGAGTACTGCTACACTTCTCATTGGCTGTTCCAGTCTGGCAGTGACGCAAACTCATTGAAATGGGTGGGCCACGTCACTGTCCTGTGCAGCAAAACACATTATCATGTTGGCTGCTCAAATCAGTGCAGAAATCACGGAAAACATTTCTTTTGTGTTCCTAAACCAACTGACGACAGGACAAGTCGTGTTGGCAAAACATTACCTGCATAAGCCATTTTGGATTTACCGTCACACTCATCTCTGGCAGCATTCTCATCCTCAGAGTTACTACAATGTGACATCTCACTATCCACAAGACTCCTCCCTCTCTGGTTCAAATAGGTAACCATTTGCACCCATTTCCACGAAATATTTTTTTTTTATTACCTAAAATGTCACTTGCTGAATAGATCTGCTTGTTTACTTGTGCTGGTCATCCTCACCCAACATGTTGACATCATTTCCGGAGAAAAATGCCTGCTAACCATTGGTTCAGACACCACTAGCAATCCACAGGAGAAAATTACCCAGTATAGTGCTTGTTTATGGTCATTTCTGTTAAAATATAAGCTCTGTATCGCTTGAAGGTATTGCAAACACACAAATTATGCTGTAAGCATAACCAATACTATAGTTTGTATTGAACATCAGGAGTACCGAGCCAAACTCAAGCTGTACTTAATTTTATCCCATGTGAATTTATCACTGATGTAACTGATGCTTTCTCTTTGACAACAAGCCACAACCAGCTTTTTTCCATTTTAATGTCATTTGAGTAATTTATGTTCTCCTCATCCTCAGAGACCCCTGCTTTCATCCATATGGACCACAGATCTTATCTCTGTCTCTCTCACTTGCTCTCTACCTTTTGTCTTTCCCATCTCAGCATCTTCATCTTGTTTGTCCTCTCTTCACTCATATTCTCCTTGCAATCCGGACTCATGAAAAATTCAACATTTCAATACATTATTTAAATTTCTAAATAATCGAATGTCCATGCCATTAGCCTTTCATTCAACTATGCCACATAAAAAACACCCAGAACAGGTGCTGGATATTTACAGAAAGTGGCCCAATGAATAAAAAATATAATCAGCTCAACATCCAGGCCTCATTCTATCTTATCGGTGTTTACAGTCATTAATATTTATTGCTTATTTTTGTTTGTGTTAATTACACTATGGCTGTGATATTATATGGACATGTTACTGAATGGTTAGAGCTTATTGTTGCCATTTTATTAACAACTCTGTATACACTGGGGCTGTATGTGAAGTTTTCAGCATGTGTTATACTTTTCCACTTTTTAATTTCTAATTTAATTTAATTTCTCTGGGTGTAATTACACTGTGCCTTCACTGGTGTTGTAGTAAATCCTGGGCTTGGCTACAGCTAAAGTTTAGCGAAAATAGAACAAGAGGGTGCAGATGGAAAGAAAGAAAAAAAGGATAGTGGAAAAAATGAAGGAAGGGAGGATAAAGGAAAGAAAGAGGTGAGACAGAGACAGCGCTGGAAGGGAAGTAAAAGAAAGGTGGAAAAAAGTCAAAGAAAAAAGAGATGCATGGGGAATAAAGTTGTTACTTTTAAAAAGTAAAAAATAATGGAATACCAATGCCGTTATTAATGATACTGATTTACTGTCTATATGTAAGAAAGTGAGAAGGAAAGAAAATAACAGGGAAGATACAGGAAGGCATTGGGGAAGTGAAAAGGAAGCATGTACGAAGGAGAAAGAAGAAAGGAAGGATGGAAGAAAGGAAAATAACTGGAAAGATATTGTTAAGTAGGGAGTAGAAAGGAAGCATGTGCAGGGGAGAGGAAAGGAAGGATGAAATGACAGACAATTGCAGGAAAGACAGGAAGGTAGTGAGCAAGTGGAAGAAAAAGTACATACAAAGGAGAAAGGAAGGAAGGAAGAAAGGAAAATAACTGGAAAGATACAGGAAAGTAAGAAGTAGAGAGCAATTATGTACAGAGGAAAGGAAGGAAAAAAGAGAAGAAAGCAATGGCAATAGGGACAGAAGGAAGAGGAAAGGAAGAGGAAAGGAGAAGGAAATGAAGTACAAAGAAGAAAGAAAAGAACATGGAGAAGAAAGGAGAGACAATGTAAAAGAAAGGAAGAACAAAGAAAAAGATACAAAATCAAAGGAGAAAGAAGGACAATGAAGGGAAATGGAGAAGCAAGGAAGAACAATGAAGGACAAGAGAGAAAGAAAGGTTGTAGAAAAGAAAAGGACAAAGGGTAAAAAGAGGAGTACAAAGAGAGACAATGAAAGAATGGAATGGTAAGGAAAAAGGAAGAAAATACAAGTGAGGAAAAAAGGATGTACAAAGCAGAAGACAAGGGAGAAGGAAGGGTGAGAGGAAATAAAGGAAGGAGATGGTAGGAGAGAGGAAGGCCAAAATAAGAAGGGGTCACACACAATACTGGACTAAAGGTTTTTTTATGATATGTACTTGGGCTTCTGAGTCTCTTACTCAGTTTTGTAAGGAAATAGCTCTCCAGAATAAAGTAATTTTCTCAAAATGTGTTTCTGCAACCCGGTGGAATTTATTAAGAAAACAAGAGGCATCACATCCTCATATCCCATTCAAGACTCAACTCCGAGTCTAGCTGAGAAAGCGTGACGTAAATGTGCAGGTGCGCTGACCCAGACTTAATTTGCATTTGGAGTGTGGGTGTGCAGTGTATTAGTTATTACTGAGACTGACATGCTTGTGTCTTTTTGTGTCTTGCTTTCTTTTGTCCTGTCCAGGTTTCCTGAACATTCAGTCATGGCCAGAAAACATGACGGATCTGAGCGTTTTCTCTAATCTGGCAACCATTGGTGGTCGATCCCTCTATAGGTAAACCCCTGCTCTGCTTTAACATGCATCTTAATGAGATCTCTGGCTCTGTGCTCATGATCTTTATGGACACGGTTTATTTTATCTGGCCTCGGTGGGGTCGAAGAATGGCATTCATTAGTGTGATCATCTACAGTGACTCAGTGACTCTATGGCTAACAGTTCGTGGAATAATTATTTCTGTAATAATTCTTACTGATAAAATGACAGAGGCAGTTGGACACTGTTGTCAGACTATCAAGAGGGTTTTACCCTGCAGTGCGAGAAGTCTGAAATTAGCCAGACTCCATCACTAAATGAGAGAGAGAGAGAGAGAGAGAGAGAGAGAGAGTGAGTCTGCCAACTTGTTTAAAGAGTCTTGGGGTCATTCCCTTAGCGCCTTACCATTGTACCAATTACTGCCTGTCACACAAAACACAGTGTCTGACACTGCCATGGTGAAGACAGAGAGAGAGAGAAAGAGAGAGAGAGAAAGAGAGAGAGTCCATAGCAGAAAAGAGGAGTTATTGCTCGAGATGAATAAAAATAAGAAGAGACGCAGCCCAGAGATATGCAAGAGAGGGGAAAGAAAAAAAATGATGAGGGAATAGTTTAAAAAGAAAGACAGAGCTAATTAGAGAAATTAATATAAAGGAGGGGGCGGTATGGCGTTGTAGTGGTTGGCACGTTTGAGTACCAGGCTTGGCCGTTTCTGTTTGGAGTTTAAATGTTCTTTCCATGCTTGTGCGGGTTTCATCTGGGCACTCTGGTACCCAGTGTCAGGTGAGATAGGCTCCAGCCTTCCTGCAAACCTAGAAGGATTAAGCAGTTTGGCAGATGGGGGAGATAAGATATTAAAGAAAGAAAAAAGTGAGAAGTAGATGAACAGTCAAGAAAGAGATAACAAAAGAAAGGCTCGGGGAGAAAAAAGGAAAGGTAAAATAAAGGAAAACAGTCAGGCGGCAAAAAAGTGTTCCTACTACGTCCTCAAAAAATTCACTGGATGCAGTAAGAACTTGTACAGCGTAGTAGGAATGCAGTAGAAACCAATAAGTGTGTGGTATGTTCTCCATGGATGTGGAGGTTGTAGTCATATTTTGGACAGTTGAGTCCAAAATTCAGTGGAGATTTGGTTAAACCAGGATTCAGTAGGTAACGTAATAAGACATAATAATGACGGCTTTGACATAGTAGCGACTTAGTAGGGAGTTTAGTGACATAGCACAAGTGTAGCATGGACTTGGCAAACATAAATGTGAATTATCGAACTAGCAGAATGAATGAAAACGTACAATATTTAAAAGGACTGGATGGGCACAGTGAGAATGTAGTAAGCATGTTGTGAGATTTGACTGGTTGTAGTAAGAGTGTAGTAAAAACACACTGGACAGGTCCATGTGTGCTAAAGCGCATGGTAAAAAATTAATAGATACATGTTAGAAGCTCAGGACGCAGTGCGGTCTTCATGGTCTTCATCTGAGGATGATGTGGGCTAAGGGGGTGATCATACAATGCAATTTTTTTCCCCCCAAATTTAGAAATTTCACGTCAACATATTTTGTGCCTCCACATTCAAGCGAATATTTTGTGGTTTAAAAACATATATAGCATGAAAGTCTCGAGAAAGTCGCACGGCAATTTGTGACTGATTTGCAAATAATTTACGATTGGTTTGCGGATGTTTGGTGAAAAAAGCTAATCTCCTTTTGTAAAACAGTCACGTTTTGTTCTCAAACCATTCGCTTTCTATTCGTGCTTTATTAGCGTGAACAAAATGTGAATAAAATACGAATCATGACAAAATACACAGAATATGGTGGATGCCAGCAAGTCTCAAACTTTTCATGTTGAAGTTTACAACTTGTTGCTTTTTCTTGCAAATGAAAAATAATGAATAATTTGCAATCAAAACAACTTTGCGACCTTCTCACGACATGGACTGTTTAAAAAGAGTTTAAGACTACTCTGCGTCAAAGACTTGTTTTGCGACATTCATGTTTGAAATTTTTTGCGATGAGTTCAGAAACCAGGCGGCAAATTTGAGAACACTTTGAGAATGAAAAGTGACAGCCCCAAATTGCCATTCGCGTCACTTGCTTTTCTATTGCACCTGTAGTGTGATCACCCCAAGGAAGTAGAAATGATCGGAAAAGAGAGGAGATAAAGAAAACAAGAAGCAAGTGAACACAGTGGAATAAAGAGAAATATGAAGGGTGGATGGTGGGAAGAGGAGAAAAAAAGGCAAGAGGAACATAGATAGGAAGGAAAGAAAGGAAAAAAGTGAAAAATTATAAAAAGGAAGAAAGAAGGGCAGAAGGGAGGTAAAATGGTGAAAATTAATAAAAAAGAAAGGAAATAAGGGTGGGTGAAAGCGAAGGAGGAAGAAAGAAAGGAATGAAGGGAAATGGGAAAAGACAAAGAGGAGATGGAAGAGAAATTTGAATTTAAGGAAAGAAGGGAATAGAGTAAGGATACTGATAATTATTCTTCTGTAGTCTATTTCCAATCCGCTTAGCACATCGGGCCGTGAATCAAGTCTCCATCGCTACTGCAACAGGTGTGAATGCTTTGATTTCTGTTTTCCTGTGAAATATTCATGGATATATTTGTCCTTCTTGTCATTTCTCATCTTTCCCCTCTCAGTGGAATTTCTCTGTTGGTGCTCAAGCAGCAGTGGATCTCTTCGTTGCAGCTGCAGTCTCTGCGTGAGATCAGTGCCGGCAATGTCTATATCACCAACAACAGCCAGCTGTGCTACTACAACACCATCAACTGGACCAGCCTCTTCCGCATCCCTGCTCAGAAAGCCCTGATCCGCAACAACAGGGACCCCAAAGAATGCAGTAAGTGTGGTTATTATTTCTCGCTTACCACTTACAAACAAACTGAATCACATACGTCGGAGCTTTGTGAATGAATTCACCCCAAAACCTTTCCACATGTTGCGGTTGAGATGCAGAAAATCAAGATTCACACTTTCCATGAGATGGTAAAAAACCACATTACTTTAATGGGATGTAGGCTGTTATAATAATGTCTAAATAACTATTTTCATTTTATTTTTATTTTCTGTTTTATGATTTATTGGGCTCAAGGAGAGACTGGAGCCCATTCCAGCCGATTCTGGTTAAAGATATTGTACACCCTGAACACCTTGGGATACCATTGCAGGGCCTACTCACACACAACCGTTTACACTCACATTGACACTCAAAGACAATCTAATTGGCCTAATGTGCATGTCTTTGGACTGTGGGAGGAAACCGAAGTACCCAGAGAAAAACCCACACAAGCATGGGGAGAACATGCAATCTCCACACAGAAACCCCATCATTAAGCTCAGTACTCAATCCCAGGCCCTTCTTAATGTGAAGTGAAAGTACTAACCACCACACCAATGTGCCAAATCAGTCAATAGTTTTTGGTGGTATTTACAGCCAAAATATAAATTTGAGGCCAGCACAGTGGCACATCGGTGGCACTGCCTAACAGCAGGAAGGTCCTGAGTTTGAGTCCTGGGCTCGGCGAGGGTGTTTCTGTGGGAAATGTGCATGTTTTCCCTAAGATTTTATCTGGGTACACCGATTTCCACCCACAGTCCAAAGACATACACATTAGGCTAACTGGCTGTTCCAAATTGCCCCTAGGTCTGAGTGTGAGTGTGAATGGCTGCATGTGTGTTGGTCCTGCAATGGTCCAGGGTGGTTTTCAGGGTGTCCCCCACCTTTGTAAATATTTAAGTGTGGTCCCTCTGAACCCTGCTGGAATTTTAAATCGATCCAATATCTTGTATGAATCATTGTTTGAAATTTAAAGTTAGAATCATATGTACCAGAAATGAGTCAGCATTTTCTGATTTTCACATTGAGGGCAATATCTTCACTGTCAGCAACTTTGTGTTTGAAGCTGTCAGGCTGTTCACCCGAGGACACGCCCTGTGCCATTACCTCCTGCTGTAGTCTTAAGAAGACATTTTGGTTTCTTCTTGGGCCAGATGAGTGTGTCACAGTAGGAAGCCTCTCCTTGGCCTTTCTCTCTCTGGATGAATGCACTTCACCATGCCTAGCAGGAGACCCAAGAACCTCAACTTTTTCCCCAGCAGGAAGTGACCAGAGGCCAAGAGGACTACGTAGAGTCATGCAGATCCGCCCATTCTCCACCTCTGGAGCTCAGCTCTGAATTCTACCCTTGAAAAGCACCAGCAATGCAACATATTCAGACTTTCTGTTTGTATGGTTTTGCCCAAGAAAAATCATAAAAGAAGAGCTCCAGGGAATGCACAAGAATCCAACTTGCTTATTCCATCAGCAACAATCCAATTACCCATTCTCTGCAAATGTCGAGCCATCCTGTGAACTATTGAAAGAAATTAATTGCAGGGAACTGCCGCAAAAGTTTTTTTTTGACATTTCAGAGCTACGTGTCCCCCAGTGGGGCCTATAATCGCCAAAGAGAATTGCACTCCCTTTTCCGCATCTTTGTCCTTTTTTCTACACTGAGTGATGTTTATGACTCTTTGCAAGGCTGAGAGATTTTGCCTCTTTTACACCACCCCTCCACCCTGCCATCACCCCTCCATTTCCACTTGCTGAATGTTATGATGCATCACAAATCATTATTGAAAATTGCATTTACATTTGCAGGGGCAGGCGGCACAGTGGTGTAGTGGTTAGCACATATGCCTTACAGCAAGAAGGCCCTGGGTTAGAATCCTGGGCTAGGGCGTTTCTGCGGGAGGAAACTGGATTACCTGGAGGAAACCATGCAAACACAGGAAAAACATGCAAATTCCACAAAGAAACATCTTTGCAAAGCCCAGGACTTGAACCTAGGACCTTTATCCTGCCCACTGGGTGTTTAGAATTAGGTAATTTTCTTAAAAGGCAGCATGGTAGCGTAGTGGTTAGCACATCCATCAGATGTGCGATGTGCAGGCTCAGCCTGTGATCAGCAGTATTTCTGTACTGGGTTCGCGTGTTCTCTCCTTGCTAGGTTTCCTCCTTGTACTCCAGTTTACATCCACATATAGCTAATTTAATCATCCAAATTGCCCCTAGGTGTGAGTGTGAATGTGAGTGGTTGTGTGTGTTGCCCTGTGATGGTCTGGCTGTTAAAGTTTTATCCTACCTTCACCCAGAGTTGGCTGAAATAGGCTCCAGCCTCCCTGGAGCCCTAGTAGGTCTAAGAGGTTTGCAAATGAATGAATGAATGAATGATTGAATGCATGTTGTGCAAAGCCCTATGACATCCTATGGTGGTGTTGTGATAGACATACCCATTTGATATCTTGTCATTTGATATGGTTGTCCCATCTGATGGGCTCAGAATTGTTGTTTTTTTACAATAGTCCAACCATTGCCCTATTTTAAAGCTACGATAATTTTTATGACAGTGTTAGTTAAGCATTCTTACTTTACGTAATGTAATGTACATATGGGGGGCAGCCATAGCCTAATGGTTAGAGAAGCAGCTTTGGGACCGAAAGGTCGCTTGTTCGATTCCCTAACCAGCAGGAAGAATGGGTGGCGGTGGGGGAGTGAGTTGCACCTTTCCTTCATCCACATTCATGGCTGAAGTGCCCTTGTGCAAGGCACCTAACCCCCAACTGCTCTCTAGGGGCCCCAATTGTGGCAGCCCACTGCTCTGAGTGTGTGTGTGTGTGCTCACTGTTTACGTGTGTGTGTGTACTCATTTTGGATGGGTTAAATGCAGAGGCAATAATTTCCCTTTTGGGATTAATACAGTATATAAAATAAAATAAATAAATAAATAGATAGATAGATGGATAGATAAATAAAATAATAATATGGCAGTTGTATGTTTATGTTTGAATGCAACTACACAACTTTCCACCTCACCCAAACCCACACCAATCCCTTCTATTGTAGCCTCACTAAATTAATATGACAAAGATGTTTGTTCATATGCAAGTTGTTTGTTCCTGAAAGGGGCTTAACTGAAAGAAATAAATTGAAAGTGAAAAAAACAACAACACTAGAAGCATGGATAAAACCGAGAACGAAACAGGACACTTCAGTTCAAGCTAAGAGGGGTGTTTATGACAAAGAATTGGTATAAAACAGATAAATCATAGAATCCAAAGTACAGCGCTAAGTCTTACAGTATTTTCTTGCATTGAGTCGCAGCATTTCTTTTTGTCTTGTCGACAAGTGCCTTCTGAGGTTAATCATTTCCATGTTGACAAGAAATCCTTTTGCCCTGACTATTAATGTTTCAGAAGAGTGGTGGCAGGCGTCAAAGGAAAATGCCATTCAGTAAAATGTCACTTATTCTGGAAAAATGGCTGTCATTCTGAGTCAGTGCTCAAATTATATTGAAACTCACAGGGTTCCTACCAGGGGGCAATGTCAGACCAGCAGTTGATGGTCAATTACTGTAGCTGGAAGCTATTGATGGAGGAATGGAATAAATATTTCTGATTCTGCTCAACACAACACTTGGTGGCGGGTTGTGGCTGAATGAATAATGTAGACTGTTATATTAGGACCATTTCTATTTCTCAGTTTTTCATATTTGCTAGCAGTTGTACTTTACATGATTATTGTTTACTTAAAAGGTCATTCACGCTAAAGTAGATCTTTCTCCTCCAATCAGACCTGGGCCTTAGTGATAAGTCTTTCATATCTCTACTAGAATGTATGTTCTGAGAATTGGGGTGTATACAGTGTATATAAGAAAAGGAAGACAAAAGGTTTACATTTAACTCACCAATACTTCAGGTCGGAGGGTTTGCTGTTCAGGCTAAAGCCCGCATTTTACGAGGAGTCAGCTGAGAAAGATTCAGCCTCTCTGCAACCGTTGTAGGATAAAGCTGTTTGAAAAATAAACCAGTCAGTAAAATTTGATCAATATTTATCCTTTCACAGTAGACAGAATTATTTTAAGGCATTTTATTGGATGTTTGATGGAAATCTCTTGTTGAAAAAGTACAACAAGAACACCCAAAAGACCACCCCAAAATTACAAATCATACCCCAAATCTACTTCATGACAACCCCAAAGACCACCCCAAAGACCACAAAAAACCAGCCCAAGAGCTCCTGAAGCCACTTAAAGATGACAGAATCACCCAAAAACCTTCCCAAGAGCTTAAGTCCACTCCAAAAGGACTGCAAGACCCTCACTTCAAGACCCTTTCAAATCCACTGCAAAACTACCCAAAGAACAAAACAAAATATCCATTAACTCTCAAATCTATTGCAAAACTACAAGATGACTATGCCATTAGCACCACAAAAATCCCCCAAGACCACTATTAGTTTATGTATAACCTTATCAGGACCACATTAAACCACCCAATGAACCCCCTAACATCAAATGCTATTCAATTAAGATTTAAACAGTGTGTTATCTTCATATACCCCAAATCATTATTTCCCCATTCCATTATTCCCACTGGTTTCTCTGGTTCATTGTTTAAGAGGGTTGCAGGTGCATACTTAGTGTAGAGTATGTGTGGTGTGTGTGGTGTGTGTGGTGTGTGTGTGTGTGTGTGTGTGTGTGTGTGTGTGTGTGTGTGTGTGTGTGTGTGTGTG
>JAOUQZ010000047.1:2102472-2119433 GCA_028564935.1 Neosilurus hyrtlii
GAGAGAGAGAGAGAGAGAGAGAGAGAGCGTGTGCCGTTGATAAATTGATAGCACTTTCTTTTGCTCTCATGGGGCAATAGGAACAAAACACCACTAACTACCGTGCACAGATATACTGTGATACCACACACACACACACACACACACACACACACACACACACACACACACACACAGAGGTGAATGAGAAGAGCAGAGCCCTGCAGCAGCTCCAGCTGAAAAGAGCAGTCTCACTCACACACACACACACACACACACACACACACACACACACGCACACACACACACACACAAACACACACGCACACACACACACACACCCCCACACACAGGTGTTCCTGGTAATTGCTATGTTTAAACCCTGCCCCAAAATGGAGTTGACCGATCAATAACCCTTAGTAGTGTGTAGGCCTCAGACAAACAACTTTCTCCATTTTTGGAGATTTTCTGTTATAATGTAGTAAAAGAGAAGTGAACAACCCGGTACCTTGATGGGGTTGTCATCATCATCAGGAGTATCATTGGAGTGGTAGACATTGGCCTTGATCCAAATAATCGTTTTCATTCAATAAACTTTTCTGCTATGGACATATGGCTCTGTTGCATCCTGTTACCTTTCTTTTTTGTTTTTAATTCTTCCTAAATAGGTTTGTGTCCTGCTGTGGCAACTCCAATAAACTCATTTCCACTAGTGTTTTAAATGTGATAGCAGTAAACTCCTGGTTGCTTGTCTGGTGTAGCAACAGCATGTATAGCATGAAGGAACTTCAAACCACATAGAATGGGTTAGCGAGTGAAAAAAAACAAAAAATACAGTACACTTATACAACTTAACAAAATGAAGATAAATCTGAAACCAAGTACTATACAAGTATTTATTTCAGGTAATATTGGATTGTATCAGGATCAGAACACTTTATTGATCCTGGAGGAAACTGTGTGCACACTTGCTTCATACCAAGTAAATGAAAAGATAAAGTTATCTCAATAAGAAAGTCTCAATCAGAAAAAATTCAAATATATATATTTTTAATTTTTGATGATTATAATGCTGGAAAGATTACAAAACCATCTCTAAAGGGTTTGGACTTCACCATTCCATACTAAGACAAATTGCGTAGAAATGAAGGAAATTTAGGATAATTTTTTTGCTTCCCAGAAGTGCTCACCAACTAAGATCACGTCTGCAGTTTGCAAGATCACATGGACAAACCAGAAGGCTATTGGAAAAATATCTTGTGCACAGATAGGATAAAAATAGAACTTCTTGGTTTGAATGAGAAGTGTTATGTTTGGAGAAAGAAACACACTGAATTCCAGCATAAAATCATTTTCCCATCTGTGAAACATGGTGGTGGTAGTCTCATGGTTTTGTCCTGTTTTGCTGCATCTGGACCAGGATGGCTTGCCGTCATTGATGGAACAAAGAATTCTGAAATTATACCAGCAAAAGTAAAGGAAAATGTCAGGATATCTGTCCATGATTTGAATCTCGAGAGAAAGTGGGTCTTGCAACAGTACAATGATTCTAAGCACACAAGTCGTTCTACCAAAGAATGGTTAAAGAAGAATAAATTAATATTTTGGAATGGCCAAGTCAAAGTCCTGACCTTAATCTATTTAAGATGTTGTGGAAGGACATGAAGTGCGCAGTTCATGCATGGAAACCCAACAACATCCCAGATACTGAAATCAAAGGTTTACATTCTTTTGCCACTCAGATATGAAATATTGGATAGTTTTCCTCAATAAATAACCAGGTAAAATATTTTTGTCTTATTTATTTAACTGGGTTCTCTTTATATACATTTAGGATTTGTGTGAAAATCTGATGAGATTTTCGGTTGAATTTCTGCAGAAATGTATAACATTCTTAAGGGTTCACAAACTTTCAAACTCCATTGTATTACCTGGCAAGAACCTACTATGCTTTGGTGGGTAAATGGGTTTACTGAGTGTTCTAGTTTCCTAAAGATGCCTGATAGTTTTCCTTTTCCTAGATGAACTACCTTTACCCAGCTGCTTGGCAGCTTTATCTGCCCAGAGGAACTGGACAGAGATCAGCAGGGTTTTGTTTTTGTTTTTTTTTAGTTTATGGACATTTTTGGTGCGCTGGTGGCCATAAAAAAAATGGGGCCATATTGGAATTTTTGACAACTAAAGTCTACTAAAGTTACTCTAGTGAAGGTTATTTCCACTTAAATCTTTTTACAGAAGGTAAGATACAGTGTGATCTTGTCAACAACTCATCCACAGTCCATTAAAATTCCAGAGATACACTCCGAATGATCACAGTGCTCATTACACCTGCGTTCACTCACAACCAAAAGCTGCTAAAGTCAAAGCGGCAGAGTAAATGCTCCAAGCCCCTGTGTACAGGGATCGTATATACTGCTGAAGGGTGTCTTCATTGTATGTAGGCATCTGAGGGATGTGAGCTTTATGCATCCAATCAATAGTGAATTAACCAGACAGATTCTCATCTCAGCAATGCATAATCCTGCAGTGTGTGTATGGGAAGTTCCTCCCTCTATTCAAAGTGACACACACACACACACACACACACACACACACACACACACACACACACACACACACACACACATACACACACACACACTCATACACACACATAAATGTAACCCATAAACTGCACCTGCTAATGCTTCTTTAATCTCTATAATTTCTTCTTTAGCTAAGAAAAGGGTATAATTCAGCTTAATGATGTCCAACAAAGTAAAGAAGGAAGGAAAGAATAAAGAAACAAGATATGGATCAAAAGAATTAAAGTGAGGGAAGGGTGGGAGGAAGTATTTTAAGTAAATAATGTGGAATTCCCTAATGAAACGCATGCTGCCCAACTTTAGCGATAATTTCACATTATAATTAATTTTGACATCTCAGTGTAGTGAAGTAACTCAAAAACTGAACGTGGAGATTCTTATGTATTGTATTGTGAGGGTTATTTTTATACATTTCTATGTCATACTCCTCCTTCTCTGTTAGGACTCCTCTGATTGCGGCAGGGGTGATAGGTGGCTTGTTTGTGGTGGTCATTGTGGCACTGGGCGTGGCTGTGTCTGTGAGAAGGAAGAGTATCAAAAAGAAAAGAGCACTCAGGCGCTTCCTGGAGACAGAGGTATGTCAGTATATTTTTTTGGTTGCCAGTTGCTATCTCTTTTACTCTGTTGTACTCCATTTCTGTGTATTATCTCATAATTATGGGGTACTAAGTAATAACTGAAATACCAGCCATAATTATAAGATATAGTGTTGTTCATATGGTATATCATGTCTTATTTGTTAGATACTGAATCCTTTATGATCCTTTATGATATAATCCTAAATTATATCAAGTTCAGGGTACAATATAAAACCATGCTGCTGTACACTATGCTGTATATCAAATTACATAAATACAGGATACCAAATCAAAATCAGAATCAGAATACTTTATTGATCCCGAAGAAAATTGTACAGTATGGCAATATCAATGCATAGTTTTGAGATGCAAAGTCATAATTATGATGAATCAAATAAAAGCTGTTAAATATTAATTATGAAAAAGTCTTTTATGAGATGTCTCATAACTTTGGGAAACTTTTACACAATAATTATGAGATATAATGAGTCTTTTTGGAAATAGTATGACAAGATTGTGAGCTACCAGGTCATAATTATGAGAAAGCAAGTCTATTTTGAGATACTATATTATAATTTTGGCCCTGCGAGCTGTCCAGGGTGTACTCTGCCCTCGCCCAGAGTCGGCTGAGATGGGCGCCAGCCTCCCAGCAACCCTAACCAGGATTAGGCGGTTTAGAAAATGAATGAATGAATGAATATCATAAATTTGAGAAACTAATATCGTGCCATAATTATGAATTAAAGAGTCTACTTTGAAATGCTATGTTGGAATAAAGATACTAAATCATAATAATAAGATAGCAAGTGTATTTTGACATACTGTCTCATAAATTTGGAAAACAAAGTGTCATATCATAATAATGAAATCAGTTGTGATGTTAAAATACTAAGTAACAATAGTGGAAACCAGTTCATAGTTATGAGATACAAATTCTTACTTGTAAGATGCTCTAAATTATGAAATACTAAAGAATAAAAGAACATTATAGTTTAGAGCAAGTACCTCATAATTTCAGATACAAATTCAGTTATAGAATATTAAGAATAAGATTTACAAACATCAGTCTTATAATTTGTGATACTTAACCATAATTACGTAAGAACAAATAACTGTTTTAAGATATAGTAGAAAGTTCTAAGTATAAAATAGTAACTCATAATTTAGTATGTATAGGTCATATTTTGAATCAGAATGATGTCTTAGTATCTCAAAATTAGTATAGTAATAATTGTAACCTTTGAGCTCATATGTATGATTTGTTGTTTCTTAAAATTACACAAAATCTCATTGTTCTTTTTGGCACTTCTATTGTAAATCCTTTAATATCTTCCTGCTCAGCCCCCAATTTTCCTGCTAATTACAACTGCAAAGGATTCATTAAAACAACTCTGCGTGAGATCAGAGAGCACAGAGAGGGCTCGAGTTACAGGAACACACCCAGCTAGAGGAAATAAAGGAGACCCTCAGGCCTCTCTGTCTATTTTTCCACTGTTTATCTCGTCTCTTTCATTTTAAGTCTGCTGGGCTCTGACATGCCAAGGAAGTTCTTCATCACCCTCAGGCTAGGAGAGACACAGAGAAAGAGAAAGAGAGGACATACAAAGTGAGATGGTGCCCAGGGATGCTTTTAAAACCTTAAAGTCTACATTCAAGTCTTCAAATCCATAAGAAGATCAGAACTCACATGGCTCCTCCTTTTTCTGTTTTGTAGCATTGTGAAGTTCAATTAAAAGAGAATTTCAACATTTTGATGTCACTAACGAAGAAAGTAAGAAAGAAAAAAGAAAGAAATAAAGAGGAAGGAAGGAAGGAAGGGCATATAGATTAAATGAAGTAAAGAAGAAGGGAAGGGAGATAGAAAGGGACAAGGTAAGGAAAGATAGGAAGTATACACAAGGATATACACTCATCATCTTCGTCATCATCATCTTCTTTCACTTAATCCGCAGTCAGGTCGCTGGGACAGCAGCCTAAGCAGTGAGGTCTGGGCATCCTTCTCCCCAGCCACTTCCTTCTGCTCTTTCCGGGGGGACGCCAAGGAGTTCCCAAACCAACCATGAGACATAGTCCCTCCAGCATGTTCTGGGTCGACTCTGGGGTCTTTTCCCGATTAGACATGCTTGAAACACCACACCAGATGTTGCAGAGACTTGTCAACAAAGACAGTCCTACAACATCCAGAACCCTGAGATATTCAGGGCAGATCTCATCCACCCCCAGAGCCTGACCACCGAGATGCTTTTTGACTACCCCGGCGACCTCAGCCACAGCAGTGGAGGCTGAGTATATACACTGCCCAGACAAAAAAAAGTTACACACTCGAATATTTTCATGGAGTTCATTTAGCCTTGATCACAGCATGTAATTTCCATGGCATTGTTGCTCCAGTCGGTCAGGTCGAGGCTCAGCAACATTAATATGGCAATAAAATGAAGTCAGCTGACGACCTGAATGTATTGAATAAGCAGGTTATCACATCAATGTACTTTTTCTTCCTTGATGGCCCAGATATAAAATGGTGAATCAAATAGTGAAAGAGTGGTTTAGGAAGCATTAAGAATCATTTGCATATATGTATTGGCACCACAGAGTCCTGACCAGAGTTTCCTGGATGTGCTGGAGAATGTTTATGGAGTGGATATTTTTTTAAAAAAGGCATTGGTGAAAAATGAACCCAACACTGGATGGAAATTAATGTTATGTTGATTAAGTTTGTTGAAACAATGGCATAAAAATTATGTGCCATAAGCAAGAATAAATGCACTCCATGGAAATATTAGTGTGCATATTTATATTGGCCGGGCAGTGTATAAATGGATAGAAGGAGGAAATAAAGTAAGAAACAAGCAGAAAGAGAATACTAATATCTAGTGATTAATATTGAGGACAAAAGGAAACAAGGAATGCAATAAGGAAGGAAGGAAGAAAAAAGAAGTACATGTGGATGAAGTATACTAAAGAAGAAGGAGCCATTGGAAGGGAAAAGGTGATGTAGTGCTTAGGGTGCTGCACTCATGATTGAGAGGTCGTGGGTTCAAATCCCCGTTGGACCCCCACTGTGCTAGGACCCCTGGGCAAGGTCTTAACCACAAGTGTGCCTCTGATCACCCAGCAGTATAAATGGGTACCAGTAAAAAATACTGGAAAGGTAACCTATAATGGACTAGCATCTGATCTAGGAGGAGCAGAACTCCTACTCGCTTCACGCTATGGAAACTGGGGATAAGTTCCAGCCTGATGTAAAAAAAATTAAAATAAAATAAAACAGAAATGAATGAAGGAATAACAAAGAGACAGGAAGTAAGAATATTATCAGATAGAGAAAAAAAGAAAGGAAAGTAGTGCACAAGAAGAAAGAAGTAAAGAAAGAAGGAAGGAAGAACATAAAATGGGAAGTAGATAAGGATGAGGAGAGATAAATGAGGGGAGTTACATTTTAAACAATGTAAATTTGCGCAGCTATATAGAAAGGAAATGAAGGAACGAAGGAAGGGAGGTTCAAAAAGCCATAGGATGGAGGTACGAAGAAAGAGATTACGAGAAAGGATAAAAGAAATTAGGGAAGGAAGAGCAAAGCGACAGAAAGAGAGAAAATTATCGAATAGTGAGAAAAGAGATAGAAAAGGAGAGGACTGGAATGGAAAGAGGGAGGTAGGGAAGTTGGACAAGAGGGATAGAGGGAAAGAAGGAAGTAAAGAGGATATACAGATGGATGGAAGGGCAGAATAAAGAAAGGAATAGACAGAAAAGGAAATGAATTGCTCGTGAGTAAAGGAGAGGACAGAATGAAGGAAGGAAGAAAGAAAGAATGGAAGAAAAGAGAAAAGGAAGGAAGGAACATGTGCAAAGTTAACAGAATACACCACATCAAAAATAAATTACTTATTTGTATGAATATTCATTCATTCACTAATTTGTCGAACAGCTGATTCCTACTAGGGTCGCAGGGAGTCTGAAGCCTATCTCAGATGACTCTGGGTGTAGGTGGGGTACACCCTGAACAGTCTACCAGTCCATTGCAGGGATAACACCCATACTCAACCATTCACACTCACACCTAGGGGCAATTCGTGCATGTCTTTGAACTGTGAAAGAAAACTGAATTACCAGGAAGAAACCCACACAAGCATTTGGAGAACATGCAAACTTCTCACAGAAATACCCTCACAAAGTCCAGAACTCAAACTCAGGACTTAAACTATTTATTGTGCATTGAAGTTTATCTCCCGCAGCATCTTATGGATGATTGCTTTGTGATAATACAAGTATCTCGAGATCACGTTCATCTGTGCATCTTAACAATGGTTTAAGAGTCTTCATTCTGTTAAAAGGACCTCATAATACTCCAGCATGCCCTACCGTCCTGTACGATTGTGTTCTTCCAACTTTGTGGAAGTTTTGAGAAAGCCCATATCTGGCTGCAGTGGTCAGGTGTACACATACATATGCCTATGTAGTACTTTGTTCTTTTAGTTGTATTTTTCCATTCATATGCAAGAACATGTGTTTGCTGTATCACAGAAAAAGTAATTTAATGCAACATGTTCAAGCTTGTGCAACAGCCGCCATTGTCACTGATGGTACCATCTGTCTTCTGATTAGTGATAGACAGCGTGCCACTGAGAGCTCAGCAATGCCCACATTTACTTCCAAGATTTTAGGCAAGGATAAAAAACCTTAGTATTAGTGGGTCTTTTAAAATAATGAAACTGATGACTCATTTATAAAGGCTTTGTTCAGAAGCTTATGAGACCAAGGAGCTGCTTTTGGCTTTTTTAACCTTTGACTCCTTGCTGTATTTCATCTCAGTTGAATCAGTTTCTCTGTCAAGTTAATAAATAGAATTTAAAAGAATTAAATGTAAGCAGTAAAGCAGTAAACTTACAGATAACAGATATGCACAGAGGAACTCGATCAGTAATGGTGTAGATCCTGTTCTGGAGCTCACCTGAGTTCTGTAGTGTAAGTTTACAGAAGTTCAGTGGAAATCTATTCAAATTAATGAGCAACACTCCTATCACAGTAAGGAAGGAAGAAAGGAAGGAAGGACAGGTTGCGAAACAGGAAGGGAAGGAGAGTTTACGAAGAAAGGAAGAAGGAAAGCAGTGTTTAGGAAGAAAAGATAAGGAAAGAAGAGTTTAGGAAGAAAGGATAAGGGAAGTAGAGTTTAGGAAGAAAGGATAAGGGAAGTAGAGTTTAGGAAGAAAGGATAAGGGAAGTAGAGTTTAGGAAGAAAGGATAAGGGAAGGAGAGTTTAGGAAGAAAGGATAAGAGAAAGAATATTGAGGGAACAAGAAATGAATGAAGGAATAAGATGAAATTAAATGAACCTCAAAAAAGGAATATGGATAGAAGAAAGGAAGGAAGGGGGGAATAAGAATGATAATAAGAAACAGAAGACAAAGAAAAAGAGAAAAGGGCAGGTTTTATATAGCTGTGTATTTTCAGAAAGAAATCCATCCAGCCAAAAATAATAAAAGAAAGGCAGGAAGAAGAAATGAAGAAAAAAAGAAATGAATGATTTCAGATCTCAAGAGAGAATAAGAGGGACAAGATAAAGAGCAAAGAGAAGCCCGGGTCTTTATCTGCATTTGGCTTTGTTAAAAGAATGAAAAAAGGAAATGAAGGAATAAAAGAAAGGAGGAAGTTGATAAAGAATCTTCATCTTTATCTTCTTCCGCATAATCCAGGGTCAGGTCGCAGGGGCAGCAGCCTAAACAGAGACCCAACAGCCCATAGCACCGGGTCCGGTATTCCATATTCCCGGAGCACACCCCACAAAATGTGGACATACAGGTGGACTGGTTGGTAAACTCCCATTCCGCTTCCAGGATCCTACAGAGTGTGTAGAGCTGGTCACGAGTGCTGCAGCCAGGACAAAAACCACATTGTTCCTCTTGAATCTGTCAGATGGTGGTCGAGAACCTTTTCGAGGCCAACCGATAGTCTTTTTCCAGGACCTTACCGAACTCCTTTCAAACCAAGATTTTGCAACGGCGACAGCCCGGGCTGCAACATGTTTGGCCTGTCGGTACCCGTCCGCTGCCTTGGGAGTTACACCGGCCAAAAGGACCTGATGGGCCTCCTTCTTCAGCTTGACGGCCCCCCTCATCGCAGGTGTCCGGGGGTTGCCCCACGACATGCACCGATGACCTTCCAGCCACAGCTCCGAGATGCTGCCTCAATAATGGAGATGCAGAACATGGCTCATTCGAACTGTATGTCCCCAGCCTCTATTGGGATGTGGTTTAGTTCTTCTGGAGGTGGCAGTTGAAGGCCCTTCTGACAGGAGACTCCGCCAAACGTTCCCAGGAGACCCTGACTACATGCTTGGGTGATAAAGAATCAATATTGTTATTTGCTCTTCTTTAGATCGTTCAAGTTCATTACTGCTTAAGAAATTTCTAGAAGCTCAGGAGAAATGTATGACGAACATAATTGAGACGGTTTTATCACCATGGGAATATCTGGAGTTCTCTCTCAAAGCACACACACACACACACACACACACACACACACAGAGCGTACGAGAGAGGAGACGTTAACACGTTTTTGGCCTCAGATCCTTCCTAAATCCATGACCTCACTACTTTTTATTAACACAGGCAATATCACAGAGATTGACCTGTACGTGTGTGTGTGTGTGTGTATGTGTGTTTGTGTGTGTGTGTGCGTGCATGCGTGCGTGTGTGTGTGTGTGTGCGGTTTGTGTGTGCCTTTGTGTGTGTGTGTGTGTGTGTGTGTGTGTGTGTGTGTGTGTGTGTGTGTGTGTGTGTGTGTAAGTGTGCATGTGTGCATTTGTGTTTGTGTCTGTGTGTGTGCATGCACGTGCGGTTGTGTGTTTGTGTGTGTGAGTGTGTGTTTGTGTGTGTGTGTGTGTGTGTGTCTGTGTATGTTTATGTGAGTATGTGTGTGTGTATATATGAGTATGTGTATTTGTTTCCTTTTTTCCTCTTTTTTAATTCCAATGAAATAGCTTGTACTCGGAAATGTGTAGGAGGACTTTCTCTGTGTGTAAAACAGGGGGTTTGACCCCACATTGCTCCTACAGCTGTGTTGCCTTAAACTGGGTGAATCCACTCACTGCTCTTTATGCAAAAAATAAAATAAAATAAAATACAGCCAGAGAAACCAGAAATAGTTGCAGTATCCCATCAACACGTCGATCCAAAAGTTTATGCCAATGATTTAAATATACTGAGGATGCAGGGAGAATAGCACAATGTTGAGATAGATTAGAAAACAGTGCATGCTGTAATGTAACTTTTAAATATTACATTTTATCACGTAATATGTTTTATTTTATTTTAATTTTTTTTCATCCATTTTCTGAACCGCTTAATCCTAATTAGGGTCGCAGGGAGGCTGGTGCCTATCTCAGTCGACTCTGGGCGAGGGCGGGGTACAACTTGGACAGCTCGCCAGGCCATCGCAGGGCAGGAACACGCCGTTGTTCTGTTTTAACTTAAATACAGTCTTTATTTCAGTTTGTCTCTGCAACAAGGCATAATATATCCAAATTATCTAAACTGGAAAAGTGTGATTATTAGATGATTGACCTTAAAGCTGATATAAGGATTTAGGATGGGCAAGGAGTACAGACTTTATAAATCTGCAACATATTTAAAAAACTAAGATAAATTTTGAATTTAAACAGTTGACCATTCATTCATTATTCCTAATAGGGTTGCAAGAAGGCTGGAGCCTATCTCAGCTGTACACCCTGAACAGCTCACCAGAACATTGTAGTGCATTACAGATACAGCCATTCACACTTGCCCCATAAGGGCAATCTGGAACAGTCGATTAGCCTAATATACATGCCTTTGGACTGTAGGAGAAAACTAGAATACCCAGATGAAAGCCATGCATGCACGTGAAGTATATGCAAAATCCACAGGGAAATAACCTCACTGAGCTCAGTACTCCAACCCAGGACCTACTAATCACTACGCCACCATTCCGCCTGCACAATGACCATTACACTTATATTTGCTTCTAGAACATTCCATTCCTTGATAAGTTTATACTCCCAAGTACTTGGTATTGAGGAAGGTCCAGAGCGAGAGAAAGAGAAAGAGAGAGAGAGAGAGAAAGAGAGAAGATGATCAAACTAGAGGTCCGATATTAAAATGACTGATGCGAATTGCAATTTGCAGCTGTTGCTTTTCATTCTCAAATGCTTTTAGATTTTGCGGCATCGCATTTTGGTCACCTGGTTCATGTTATCATTGCAGAAAATTTCAAACGTTTGAAATTTTAGCGAATGTCACAAAATGCGACTCTGATGCAGAGTAGCCTCAAACTCTTCTGAAATAGTCCGCACATGTCGTGAGAAGAATTTTGTCGTTTTGCTCACAAATTATTCGTTTTTCATTCACAAGGAAAGCGACAATTTGGAGACTCCTACGCAGAAAGTTTGAGACTTGCTGGCATCTGCCATTTTCTGTGTATTTTGTCGTCATTCATATTTATATGCATTTTGTTTATGCTAATAAAGTGCCAATAAAAAGTGAATGGTTTAAGAACCAAAAGAAAACAAAACACAACTGATTTATGACAGGAAATTTGCTTTTTTTTGCCAAACATCTACAAAACAATCGCAAATCATTTGCAAAAATTGTCGCACAACCTACTCGTGATTTTCGCGCTCTTATTTAAGCTGCAAAATATTTCCTTTCATTTGGAGTCACAAAACATTTTGACTCTTATTTTAAATTTGTTTTAAAAATCAGTTCACATCAGTCACTTTTCTATAGCACCTCTAGTGTGATCACCCCCTAATCATTTCTCATGAATTATTTCAGCACCATCTCTAGTGGACAGCTCCACGTAATCATATGCGAATGCCTTCTTTATTTTTATTTTTTCTCCGTGTTTTTTTCTCCTTTACCTTTTTCCATTACGACTCCTAGCTCCGAATTCTGTTTAATTGAAGAACTGCTATTATTCTTTAATAGATGTCCGTGATGAGTTCAGTTATGCGAGGTGACAGAAGTATTCCCAGCTGCCATTTTCCTCTCTTCTCATTTTATTTAACTCTCTTGATCTTTTTTTCAGATTTTCTCCAAACAATAAATTCCATGGTTACTTTCATTCCCTTTCCGTCTCTGTCTCTTTCTTCCACTTTCTGTAATATTATCAGGTTTATCTTTATCCCCCCCCCCCTCCCTCTGTCTTTGGTTCCTGAAACTTCTCATTCTGCTCCACCCTTATCTCTGTCACATATTCATATTTCAGCCCCTCTTTGATCCCCTCAGGCTTTTGTCATTCTTCTCATTTTAATTCTCATCGCACCATGCTGAAGAAAGACCTAATTAATTACTTGAATGTGTAATCTCTACACCCCGTGGTTAATTTGAATTTTTTATTTTTTTGGATAATGCTTCATCTTTTGATTCATAATGTCACCGACTGTCATCTGGTATCACCGAAGCACCGGTGCAGTGCTGACAGGTTTCAGAAATTAACTACATCCAGATAGCAGGTGTAGGTTTGGGTATGGAAGGTGTGAACATGTTGAAAACCCAGTTCGATTTTCTTGTTTCAGCTGGTCGAGCCTCTGACCCCGAGTGGTGCAGCACCCAATCAGGCCCAGCTCAGGATATTGAAGGAGACGGAGCTGAAGAGGGTGAAGATTCTTGGTGCAGGAGCTTTTGGCACTGTCTACAAGGTGATTATTCCTGACTTATGTGATGTTAATACAGGCATATTTACCATATAAACAGTCTAGGAGAACTATAAAGAGAATAAATACTCATCAGCCATAACATTATGACCACCTAAGTGGTCTGCAGCAAAGCAGCTTCATGTGCACCATCTGCAATACACTGCATGTTCTGACCGCTTCCTGTGGGATCAGACCAGACATACTAGCCTTTGCTTATTACTCATGCGTGCCAATAGGCCTTGGGCAACCCATGGCACTCATGCCAGTTTACTGTTTGTCCTTCCTTGGATTACCTTTGGTAGGTACTTATCACTACGTACTGCACACTGAGATGAATTGACCCAGATCTCAATGCTTCATTTGGCAAAGTCACTCAGATCCCTACATTTTTTCTGCTTCCAACACATCAGCTTTAAGAACTGACTGTTCACTTTTTGCCAGATACATTCCACTCCATCAGGGGTGATCACACTAGCAGTATGATAGAAAAGCAACTGATGCAAATTGATTTTTTAGGCGATTTTTTTAAATTTTGTAATTTTTTATTTTATTTTATTTTATTTTTTTGTGAATTTAGAAATTTGCATTAAGATGTGGTCGCCTGGTTCATTCGCATAAGTATGTCATGCAAAATTCGTGAGAAGGACATGCAACATTTTTTGCAAGTGATTTGCGAGTAATTTGTGATTGGTTCGCAGATATTTAGTAGGAAAAAAAATTTAATCATGTCGCATTTTGTTCACTTTTTGTTCTTAAACCATTTGCATTTTATTCGCACGTTATTAGCAAGAACAAAATGCAAATAAAATATGGATGATGACAAAATATAAGCCAAATGGTGGATGCCAGCCAGTCTGGTGGATGCCAGCCAACCTACTGCTTTTCCTTGCGAATGAAAAACTAATAATTTGCGAGGAAAACAACAACTTTGCGACCTTATCACAACTTGTTCAGACTGTTTGGAAGAAGTTTGAAAATACTTAACATCAGAGCCTCATTTTGCATCATTTGCTAAAATTTCCAGCATGTTTGAATTTTTTTGCGATGAGTTCACGAACCAGGTGACCAAAATGCAATGCTGCGAATGTCACGTGACAAATTTGAGAATGAAAAGTGACAGTTGCGAGTTGCCATTCTTGTCAGTCACTTTTCTATTACACTTCTGGTGTGATCACCGCCTAAATTGGTGGGTGCCACTGCAACAAGTTAATGTTATCCACTTCACCTGTCAGTACTTATAATGTTTTCATTGTTCTGGATGATCAGTGTAGCTTTGAGTGAAAATAAACTTTTGTAAAATATGAGATTTGAACTCATGGCTGTAAACCGTTATCTATAGCTTGTGTCATTAATATAATATATGCTACATACAGCCACCTGCAGCCAAGTGCCCATGGGAGCTAAGTAGTAGAGCGCCTAGTGGAGGGGTGGATGGCATGCATTCACCTATCTGTTACTTAGAGCGATCACCAGCCAATCATGGGCATCTGTCAGTTAATGTATTACAGTGGGTGTACAACAGTTTACCAAGTGTGTAACGCTGCCCATGAATATCTATGTGCAGCAGAACTTTGAAAAGATGCAGACCGCATTTAGAGGAAGTGTGTGCTTGCTCTCGCTCCTCCCTGGTTGGTGGTTTTTACATGATAGGCATATTTGACGGGTGGGAATTGGCTATAATAATAATAATAACTTACACAGAATAACATGCAAACTCGAGACTTGGGTTAAGGAGCAAGAAGTTGCTGAGGGTCAAAGATAGTAATACACCAGTACTCACACAAACAACTGCTTAATTCTATTAGGGTTGCGGGAGCCAACTTTGGGCGAAGAAGGGGTAGAGCCTGAACAGCTCGACAGACCATCACATGACTAACAAACACACAACCATTCACACGCACATTAAGGGCCAACTTGGAACAGCCAGTTAGCCGAATGTGCATGTCTTTGGACTGTGGGTGAGAAGCAGAGTACCCAGAGGAAACCCACATAATCATGGGTAAAACAGACAAACTCCACACAGAAACATTCTCGTTGAGCCCAGGACTCACATGTTGCTGTGAGACAGACATGCTTACCCCTACACCACCATGCTACCCATGTACAGCAGGTGGGATATGGAAATCCAGAAGCTTTAATTTGACAGATGTGGGTGGGACTAAGGCATGTGGCATTATGTAATCCCTCAATGAGGAACCAAAGACAGGAACAAAGATAAAGTTGAAACACAAAAACACAGAATTTATGGAAATCATACCATCACTGTTCCAGATCTGACATGGTGTTTCAGGGATGTAGTTACTATTATGTATGAACTGTCTAATCTAATCTCAGATGTGTCATGTGTGATCTGCACAAATGTGAAAAAACACATGCTTTCATTCTCCTCAGGGAATCTGGGTGCCTGAGGGTGAGACGGTGAAGATCCCAGTGGCAATTAAGATCCTGAACGAAGCGACAGGACCCAAGGCCAACGTGGAGTTCATGGACGTAAGTGATGTGACATGTTTGTGTGTGTGTGTGTGTGTGTGTGTGTGTGTGTGTTTTATTTTTCTGCTCATTCAGCCAGCCCTTAAGTCCTACTGTGTTGAGAAAGAGAAAGTGTAAAATCCCTAAATGAGCGTTCAAAGCTTTAAACATGATGCAACTCTGTGAAAGATGCCAGGAGAACCATTTTCAGTATGTGTGTGTGTGTGTGTGTGTGTGAGAGAGAGAGAGAAAGAGAAAGAGAGAGAGTGTGTGTCATAAAGCTTAATGTTTGTATTCATTTTCATTTGTTTACTCG
Source organism: Neosilurus hyrtlii (assembly GCA_028564935.1). Lineage (NCBI taxonomy): Eukaryota > Metazoa > Chordata > Actinopteri > Siluriformes > Plotosidae > Neosilurus > Neosilurus hyrtlii. The sequence continues at coordinate 2,118,073 of JAOUQZ010000047.1, forward strand.
ATGTAATAATTTCATCCGAGTGATATTTAGATGTGATGGTTGTGCTCAGTCAGCGTTCGCATCCTACACACAGTTCGGCTGAATCCCAAATGGATTTACCATACCCGGACATGCAGTACCTAGGGTAGAACATGGTGTACTGTACAGCTTACACAGTGCACTCGATGACCATTAGAATGCTTTTTGACTCCAAATGATTCTGAGCGCTTTTCACGCATAATGTAAGTAATAATCTTTATAAGTGGTAATTAAGTCTGTTGTTATTGTGAAATAAACCCTGACAAAGTAATTCAGGAATCCTCATTAAATCACTCGGAAGGGCTTTATTTCTTAATAATGACCGTCTCGTTGTACATTATACTGTTTATTATATGGCTATGTACTAAAAAAATCAGTAATTTGACACAAAATATTGATTTGAAAATCATTTTCCTAATTTCGTTAATGGCCTTGTCTATGGCCAAAGTGTGTTGTGCATATGGGACTCCCTCTGCAATTTCTAACAGTTTCCACTCTTTGAAAATAGCATTGGGTGCATAACATGCCATTTTGGAGTGCAGCTATTGTAAAAATAATTTTAGAAATGCAACAGGGGTGAAGCGTTTATTTATTTATTTATCTATCTATCTATCTATCTATCTATCTATTTATCTATTCATTCATTCATTCATTCATTCATTTATTTATTTATTTTCAATCCAGCTGAACCCTTAAGTAGCATTATAGTAGCCAGTTGTTTTGGCTTCATGTGTATAGATTTGGATGTTTGGTAGTAAAGAAAAGATTTTAGATGAAATTTAAAATGAAAATAGTATCACTTTGTTTGAGGGAGGCATTATGGTGGCCACTTGGGAAAACCCTTATCTGTAGCGAAAACCACCAAAATTACTTGAGGGAGTCCCAAATGCCCAATCCCAAATATAAAAGTCCAACATAGTGTCATCATTACCACCCAGCACATGCTTCAACATTTATCGCTGGGGGTTTTTCAGAGTGTGTAATGTACAGAAATAACAAATCATAGAATGCCATGATCGACCAATCAGAATGTTTCATTAATTAACTTTATGTCATGCAGCATGGACCTATTGTGTAAACATTTTTCCCTACTTCTTGGTGTGGTCCTCCTCACAGCAAGAAGCTCAAGTCAGTTTTATTTGTATAGCGCTTTTTACAATTGACATTGTCACAAAGCATCTTTACATAGTAAAATTAAATTAGGAAGGAATCTAAATTTTTTTTCATACAACCCCCTACACATCCCCAATGAGCAAGCCCGTGGCCACAGTGGCAAGGAAAAACTCCCTCAGTTGACACGAGGAAGAAACCTTGAGAGGAACCAGGCTCAGAAGGGAAACCCA
>JAOUQZ010000047.1:2135416-2169623 GCA_028564935.1 Neosilurus hyrtlii
TTGTAGTTTTTGTGAAATTTTTGCGAGTTTCTAAACATCTGTATTTGTTCCTATTTCAATCACTTCTGTTACTGTTTTTTCAAGGTTTTAGTTCAGAATTGTTTCTTTTACATCAGGTCTGTTGGAATCTGACACCTCTGGCTCTCTGCTCTTTAATATGGCCTAATATTAGCATAGCACAGTATAATGAACAGTAGAGTGCCTAGAACCAATCCCTGAAGAACACTGTCACAGCCAATATTTGGGGGACTGAAGGTTTTGCATTTTATTTAAAAAATATATTTTAAAGTGTAATTAGTAGAAATTAATATTACTGGGTTGTTTTTCTTGTAGCATTGTTATTGTTTTCACAGTGGACTCTAAGCAGGGTTTCTCATTCAGAGTGTGTTATGGAGTAATGATGTACATTTGGAATGTAGTAGTATTCCTGCTAGTCAGACATGCGGGCAGCCAAATACACTAAAAAAGCATTTTGCCAAAATATATTAAAAAGCACATGTTCCCTTACCTGGTCATTAAAAAAAAAAAAAAAAAACAGGTGCTCCTGTCCTGCACATGGTCATATTTCTCCTGTTCTAATACACATAATGCACTGAGGAAAGGCCATTTAATAGCTCATAAGATTAGCAAAGAAAACATGTTCAACCAGGGTCGGGAACATTTGTTATAATATATTACATTGCATCATGTGTTTTTATTCAGAGATGGACAAATCATAAATTTATTAGCTTGCCTGCTGGGAAAGTAAAAGCCTTAGTGTCCATTGTTTCGATTGATTAAAACATTTACCGATAAGGCAACAAAGTGATGGCCAATGTGATGTAATAAAACATTACAAGCTATTGAGCTATTTGTGTGTTTGATACAAAAATAAAATAAAAGAACACATATATAATTAAAGCTTGTTTGTGCCTTTGATCAAGTTTTTGTCCAAAATTTTTCCATTGCTTAGGACATAAAAACCTTCTGCCTTTGGTTTGGTCTGTACTGGGCAGTGGTTAACTCAGTGGTTAAGGCTCTGAGTTGCTAATCTGAAGGTCAGGAGTTTAAGCTACGGTACCAGCAAGCTGCCACTGTTTATGCGCAGTTGTATTTAAAATAAAATTTTAAAAATTATAAATGTAAGTTGCTTTAAATACGGGGTGTCTTCCAAATGCTGTGAATGTATTGAAGACCTCCGGCTGAGATTTTTCTGTACAGACCGTGCAAACAAGGTTAATAAACAGGTTATTTTATGGCATTTTATTTCACTTCAGGTGCTCTTACTTTTTATTCCACTATATCTCCAAACACGTGTCTAAACAAGGCATCTTCATCAGTGTCTGTGAGGGCGTTGGTAGCTTTTGGTATGTTTTCTTTCCCATGATGACAAGTTGCAAGTACTTAGTGGAAATTCATAAACTCTTTATCCTTTTGCATATTATCTGTATTCTTAAAAAATAACAATACAAAAAGCCCCACTAATTGCTTCTCTGTAACTTGCTAAAGTTGCATAATGCACAGTGCAGCTAGCTAACAGCTAATTTGAATGTTGGATATGCCCCATTCTATACATTATTTATTTCCCGTGCATTGACCAACCAGATCATGCCTACTGTCATTTCCATATAATAAAATTATTTAATTCATTCATTTATTGAACCACTTAATCCTAATTTGGGTCGTGGGTAGACAGGCGCCCATCTCAACCAACTCTGGGCGAGGGCAAAGTACACCCTGGACAGCTCGCCAGGCCATCGCAGGGCAGAAACATGTGGACGGCAATGCAGCCTACTCTTTACGAAAATCAGCAATGGTTCTTTTACATGCCTCTCACCACAGACAGTGAGAAACATAGCGGGCCTTTGATAACCCAGTTAGCTGCACTGGGGGGGACAGTAGTGACAACCCAGGGACAGTAAGGCTTGAACCCCTGACCTTGGGATCAGTAATCTAGCACCCTACCACTGGGCCCATATAATAAAATATATTATTTAATCTGGTTGGCATCATTATTTTCTCTTGATATACAAATTTAACAGGGATGTAACAGTAAGGTTTTTGCAAATAGGTGATATGCATATGAATGCATAGTTCTTAATTGTTTGCTAGTATTTCCACATACTTGAAGGCCTTGGTTCACCGTAAGTTTGAAACCAGACCCTGCTTCCTCTAAAGCCACAGTGCATCACCATGCCCCCAAGCCTTAGCATCCAGACCAGAAAACTATGACTTTGCAGCTATTCACAGCTATTTTGGTGAGGGCTTTCCAATCTTCCACCTGTTTAAAGCATTTGTTTTTCTCTTTTAATAAACTCTCGTGTGTAGCTCCTGCCTGAGTTCAATGAAAAACTCCACCCAAACTGGCCATGTGAGGATAAGATTGGACACCCTTGATCTAGACAAACCTTGACACTAGAATTCATCGACCCTTGTTCTTATGAGCCAGTAGTAATTAAGTGGGTAGGATTGGTCAGTAAAAATAAGAGACGTTTATTTATAAGCAGCATGCCCATCAGTCCTTTTTCTCATTATTACTGTTTTTTGGCACATGTATATATAGAGCTCTTTCTGTGATATTCACCAGGGGTTCTGTAGTGTTTTGTTTTGGTTATTGTTGTTTTTATAACTTTGCTAGCTAGGAGACTATTGAAAGCAATGTTACACCTATGGCTTTATAAGTATTCTCATGCTGCCATTTGATCAGAACCCTCCTTACTATTCCCAGACAGTCTGCTTACCTTCTGGAGAAAATTTGTAACTTGCATATACAAACCTGCAATGAATGTCTGAATGATTGCTCAGCTTTCCTTTTATAGAATGGATCAGGAGTTCTTGTGCTGAGGGAGAGAAAAAGAGAAAAGTTTTCTCCCTTCCAATCACATTACAATTTAAATTTCATCCATCCTGCAGCTCAAGGGCACTCAGAAGCTGAAGTCAGGGCCAATTTTTCACAAAAGCAGAAGTCTCCGGCGAAAGGCCTCCATGCTGCGGATCACACTTAAATCAATTACAAGCATTGTTGGCTCCCCTAGAAAATCAATGTGTTGAGTTCTCATCGTTTGGAGAGATATGTGTCCATGCGTGAGAACTGCATGAGTGAGAAAGGATAGCTTGTCAACAATATTTATTAATTATCACAACATTACAGGTTTTTTGCTTGATCGTTGAGCTGGGTTGCCTGGTAGAGACATTGAATCTGGAGGAATGATTTTCTTTGCTAAAATGTACATGTGCAGGACACATTCAGAACATCTATACCTTACACTCTTAAAAGTAGTGTAAACGTGTACCATTATTACCTTTCCCAGGAGAGTTTTTACCTGTGCTGGTTTGTTTGTTGGTTTGTCTGTTTGTTTGTGTGTAATATATCTCAGAATGTTAGCCACGTTATGTAACCATGTTATGGTTAAAAAAAATGAATTAATTAAAAAATTCAAAACCCCCTGAAAAATCTATATTTTTAACACTGGGCAAAAATAAAAAGAATAATTTTTAAATAGTTATTTATAGTTATTAATTCACACCAAGCATGTAAAGTACCGAAATGTAGGTGTAGAAAAGAGTTCACCTTGAAAGGTCAAAGGTCAAGATCAGATATTAAGGGTTTTTTTATTGCTATATCTCAAAATTTTGTACACATAATTCTTTTAACATTCAAATGAAGTACCTGTAAAGCATTATCTGTCAGACTGTATAATAAATTAATTAGTGAATTTGCATAAAATTGCATAATAATTCAAATAATGTGTGAAAAAGATGCCCACTAGGGAAAAACATTTAATTATAAGTATGCCAAGTTATAATAAAACTTTCAGTCAGATTTTTCAGGTTAATCAATGTGCCTGTCATCATAATCTATTTGTGCCTGGCAGAGCTACCCTGTACTCTATGACTACCCCTCCAGTTTAGAACTGAAATTAATTTTAAGGTACAAACTGGAATCATCAGTGCCTCTAATGTCCCTTCTTAAAGCTCCTCAAGGTACACCACATGCAGCGTCCCAAGTAAAACATACACAGTTAAGGTACTGCTTGTGTTCTCTTCATGGTAACACCACAATAACAAGGAAATCTCCAGTTTGCGACCTTTATTTCTGATAATGCAGGTCAGCATATCCAGTCTTACCTACAGATGGCTGGTCAAGGTTCAGGTTTTAATTCCAGCCAAACAGGAGCCACATGTGATGATGAGTCTACTGAAAGCCAAGTTGAACTGATTAAAAAGATGGAACTAGGTGCAGCTCCTGCTTGTTTGGAATGAAAACCTGCACCCGTACTGCTCCTGTACACATAAAACTGGACACTCATGGGGTAAGTGGTGATATGCCTCCAATACGTATTGATGAGAGCCATCAAAACAATAAAAATAAGGAATTGCAAGGAAGCCTGCTATGTTTTCCAAACATTTAATATACTTTTGTCCTACAAATATTTTCAGGTGCAATTCTAGGAATTTGTTACTTACAAGGGGTCTAACCCTGCCTCTTTTTTGCAGTACATCAAATATGGGCAGGGGCAAGGTATTCTTGATTTGTCTGAATATGGGTAGGGAGAAAATACTGACGCTTTTCAAGTTCCCCAGTTTTGTTTATCTTAATGACTAATTGTAAAAGAGACATACCAGCCAGTGCAGGATATGAAATTCATATGGTACTGGTAGTTATATTGATAATAAGTAGGCTGGTGGCATGAATGAAAACCCTCAAGTCTACATGGTCAAAAGTAATACAACAGCAATACGACTTGAGTTTAAGGTTGATTAGCCCCCGCTGATTTTAGCGTCCTTTACTATTTCCTGTAGTTTGAGCCCTATCTCATAGTTTGTTTTGTATTCTTCACCTTCTCAGGGCATGATGTATCTGGAAGAGCGGAGGCTGGTGCACCGAGACCTTGCAGCCAGGAATGTGCTGGTCAAATCCCCTAACCATATCAAGATCACAGACTTCGGGTTGGCGAGGCTTTTGGATGCAGATGAAAAGGAATACAACGCAGACTGTGGGAAGGTCAGTATGTCTTGTGGCGTCTGCTTAGTTTGTTGGCGTATGTGTTGTTTCCAATTTGGCTTTTCTGCGATTCAGGTGTTAGCAGGGATACTCTGTGTCTGACAGCAAAACAAGTTAATCCAATGTTGTTTGGAAGTAATCGAGAGATGCAGCCTGCTTAATATGCATCCCTTGATGGTCTCTTGGTTTTAGAAACACCGGCTGGTATGACAGGTTAATTTACAGTGCTCGCTACATAATCAACTTGTAAATTAGCTGTCCCACAAGAGTCCGCATTCCTCTTATCCATATTCAAACACTCGCTGTGCACTTCTCAACTCTCTGTGTTATTCTCTTTCGGTCTCATTTTCTCATTTCAAAGCCCAGAGTCAAACACTGCAAACTTGTCCATGTCCTTTCCTGAACCTTACATTGGGCAAATGATTGTTGGAGTGTGTGCAACTGCGCCATGGAACTCTCGGATAAATGAGAACCGCTCACCTCTTCACTCCCCCCGATGTAACAATCAATTCTGCCTGAAAGTGAATCAAACCTTTCCATTTGGCTCTAACCAGTTGTAATGCGGCTCCCTACATGTTTGCACTCTCCTGAGGAAGATGCTTTAAACCGCTCTGAAAGCTGAACTGCTGCAGACAAGTACAACATGTTTTCCATTTTAAAAAGGAAGTCTGGCTTTAACAGCTCTGTTTAGCTCTGCATTTGAGGTAAGGGTTTGATTTAGAGAACAGGGAGGGGTTCACATCAAGGATTAGCAGGAAGTTTGGCTTACGGTGTCTCTGGTTTATGTCATGTGTAATAAAGTATTATGGTATCACAATATGTAAACCATTGTATGTTGAAATTTAGATTAGATGTTTAGCTTTTTCTAATTGGACCAGTATTCTGTTTTATATGAAATATTTGAGAGGTAGAGAGACTTACCAAATTTGGAGTCTTTGAAAAAAAGAGTTAAAACACCAAAATCTATTTACTATATTATCTAAGGCTAATACGTTATAGCCATACACACACAATGTTTTACACAAACAGGTTAAAGCGGCTATAAAATACAAGCAAATAAAATGAGTAAATATAAGAGAACTCAGGGTGGTAAGGTAGAATAGTGGTTAGCATGTCTGCCACTCATCAAGAGGGTCCTGGGTTTTAGTCGCAGGCTCAGCAATGGCCATTTGTATGTGGAGTTTGCATGTTTTCCTCCACACAATTTTTGAATTGAACATGTGGATGGAAAGGTGGTTAGTGATTACCCATAATGCCATGTTTGTTCCTTGTCATTTCCCTAAATATGGAAACCATTACTTTCCAGATGCCTATAAAATGGATGGCCTTGGAGTGTATCCATTACAGAAAGTTTACTCACCAGAGCGATGTCTGGAGTTACGGTAAGTATCTTAAACATTTAGTATCATCATTTGCAGTCCTGGTATGAGTACAGAGTAAACGGGTCAGACAAATGAATGTCGAAATTCATTAGAACATGTCCATGGAGTCTGTTGGAAATGTATCCAGACACTGTGTAGCTGTTTTTATATGGACATGTACTATTTCTTCCAAGAGAAGTTAAGCACTTATGCAGAAACACCTTCAACACTGAGTAAGAGTGTGTGTGTGTGTGTGTGTGTGTGTGTGTGTGTGTGTGTGTGTGTGTGTGTGTGTGCGTGTTCTACTCTTGCTCTGATGTTACTTATTGCTTAAGATTGCATGCATTAGTTTATTGCATATCTATCCTTTATGACCCGTGCTATCATAGTATATGGGCACATGAGAAAAAAGACCATGATTCTGGTTCATCCAGGGACAGGAACTAATTCATTCCTGCTCCATCGCCTCATTTAAAACAAAGTCATGAGAAAGAAAGGCAGTACAGTCTGTTAGAGGATAGCTAAGGGTACAGATATAACAGGTGTTGGTTGTTTTTATTTGTTTAATTCCTGTGATTAAGTTGTATTTCGCTCCCAGGAATAAACCGACTCTCTAGCTTTAGCTCATTAAATTGTGAAAATGATCAAAACACGGATCTTCATAGCTCTACATCATCTCAAAGCAAATAAATAACCCTTCGCCATGGGTGCATTGGGTGTGTTAAACAGGAGAAGAGCTGCTTGTGTTGGGCTGTAATTAGTAATTGATAGTTAGTAATATTGTACAATTATATTGAATTGCTTATTTATATTAGATTATACTCCAAAGGTTGGGGGGGGGGGTGTTTGATGCTTGAGTGTCATGGGGGCATAGTGTTTTGTAAGTCCACCTCATGGCAAGAAGGTCCTGGGTTTGAGTCCCGGGCTTGGGTGTTTTTGTGTGGAGTTTGCATGTTCTCCCTAGGCTTGCATGGGTTTCCTCCAGGTACTCTGGTTTCCTCCCACAGTTTAAAGACATGCACATTAGGCATGAGTGAGTGAGTTTTTGTTACACTGAAGACTAATGAAGTCTAAATTTATGAGGTACATCTGAATTGTATAGTAAATTTTAGGAAATTAATTATGACATACTCAACATTATGTGCTTAAGATAATATTAATTAATTCATCAATTCACTCATTTGTTGAACCAACTAATCCTGCTGTGGTTGTGGTAAGACTGAAGCCTATCTCAACTGGGTGAAGGCAGGGTACACCCTCAACAGCTTACCACTCCATCGCAGGGCCAGCACACACACAATCATTCACACTCACACCTAGGGGCAATCTGGAACATCCATTTAGCCTATTGCACAAGTCTTTGGACTGTAGGAGGATACCAGAGTACCCAGAGGAAACCCACACAAGCACCAGGGGAACAAGTAAACTCCACACATATCTTTAAAATATATATATAATTAAATATGTCTGGGTGATGTCTGCCTCACAGCAAGAAGGTCCTGGGTTTGAGCGTTTCTCTGTGGAGTTTGAATGCTCGCATGAGTTTCTTCTGGGTATTCCTGTTTCCTCCCACGGTCCAAAAACATGCACAGCAGGAATTGGCAGTTCCAAATTGCCCCTAGGTGTGAGTGTGAATGGCTGTGTGTGTGATGGCTCTGCGATGGCCTGGTGAGCTGTTCAGAGTGTACCCTACCTTCACCCAGAGTTGGCTGAGATGGGCGCCAGCCTCCCCGCAACCCTAATTAGGATTAAGCATCTTAGAAAATGAATGAATGACTGAATGTCTGGCTGAAATTTTTAGGATTAATTAATCAACCACTCAGTCGGAGCAGTAATTCCTAAATACTGGCTGTAGCTCTCTCTCTCATGTCTTATCAGTCATACTTTTTTGCATTCCTGACTGTTTTGTTTCTCCAGGAGTAACTATTTGGGAGCTGATGACATTTGGAGGCAAGCCATATGATGGAATTCCCACTCGCGAGATTCCTGACCTTCTAGAAAAAGGAGAACGACTCCCTCAGCCACCCATCTGCACCATCGACGTCTACATGGTCATGGTGAAATGTACGGACACTTTTACTCAGTACCCTTCTTTACCCACGGCACAGCTATAGATATCTGCAGATCTTTCAGCTACTTTCCGACTCATTAAAGCTGAAAAGGCTTGCAGAGAGAAATTCCCAAGAACACACAAAGAAATGAGAACTGAATAATGGAGTAGAAGAGCTCTATAAATAATTAATTTTATACAAATGGAGCGTAGTGTATTTCTAGTGCACTGTACAATATGTCTGTACAATATCTTTTGTTAAACATACTGTAACACATTCAACTTTGATTATTAAATATAGACAATTATACCCTCCCCCTCTTTCAGCTTTTTATAATTTAATAGATTTTTACCACCATATTTTTTGAAATTTAAGTTCATATTGTGTGAAGTGATCACATGACATCAGTGTGACCCAGAGTATATTTAAAAAAGACTCCAGGGAGTACTCATCTCCAAACGGCAGGTCTTGTGGAGTGTTCCTGGTATGTAGTAAAGGTGTGGTCACACTAGAGGTGAAAGTGACTAGAAAAGCTACTGACGTGAATGTCATTTCGGGACTGTCGCTATTCATTCTCAAAATGTTCTCAAATGTGTCCTGCGACATTCGCGGCATGCATTTTGGTCGTTAGGTTTGTGAGCTCATGTTTAAAATTTCCACGAATGCCACAAAACAAGGCTCTGATGCTGTATAGTCTCAAACTCTTCTCAAACAGTCCGCACATGTTACAAGAAGGTCGCAAAGTTGTTGTTTTGCTCACAAATTATTCATTTTTAATTTGCACGGAAAATCGACAAGTTGGAGAATTCCAAGTGGAAAGTTTGAGACTTCATCATTTGTATTTTATTGGCATTTTGTTTGCGCTAATAACACAATGCAACCAATTTACAAAAGGAGATTTGCTATTTTTTGCCAAACATCTGCAATTTAAGCCGCAAAATATTCGCTTGCATGTGGAGTCTCACATCTTGGTGTGAATTTCAAAATTCACAAAAAAAAAAAATCTATTTGTTTTAATTACTTTTCTGTCATGCGTCTAGTGTGAATACCCCCTAAGTACCTACTAAAGTTGGTCGAAAAAATGACAACCAGCAAAATGGCACGAGTCTCATGAGTGCCCAAGGCTCATTAGCGCATGTAGGAAGATTAGCGAAGGCTAATACATCTGTTTTGATCCCACAGAAGAGCTACTGTAGCACACACTGCTAAAAATGTTAATGCTGGCTATGATAGAAAGGAATCAAAACCCTATAGCATTACAGATGTGGCTGCCAAGCCGCAAACCACTCATGTGGTGTTAATGTTATGGCTGATCATATACTGATGTGTGTGAGTGTGTGTGTGATCTATTAAGTTCATCACAGTAACCTCTACTTCACAGTTTATGTCTCTCACATCCTCACATCAGTCACACACCATTGCCGGGCTCCATAATAATATGCTGCATGACCACACTGTGCATTATGAGAAGCCATAGTGTTTAATAACAGCGTTCATTTTAATTTAACTTGTCCTGCCGGGTACGAGCAGTGATTATTTTTCCAGTGTAAAGTTATTGTAAAGTCAAATCTAGTTTGATTTTTATTTTTTGTTAGGTTGTTAACTTTCAATTTTAACGTGACCTTATATCTGGGTTTTTTTATGGAAGTGGTGCACTTCTTGATTTAATAGCATAAGCAAAAAATAAAAAATGCATCCAGGATTCATGATGTACACGTGATATTTGAGGGATGTATTGTAAGCACTAGCATTTGTTTGTCTGTCAGTTTGCCTTTGAACAGAATTCTGGCCACACCCATGCAGAGATTTTCACCAAACCTGGTGGGAACACTACTCTATTTTGTGAAATTTTACAATTTGTGTAATTTGCGTTTACTATACTCTATTTATATGATTTTGGAATGTCAATGTCAAAGGTGAATTACAGAGCAAAGTCAAAAACATTTTGGAGCTAGAACACCCATTTAATTTTAAATGAGACATATTCTTACTATGGAACACTAGTAGGAAGCCATATGTGGACTTTGAACTGAAACAATTACCTTTGACCTTGAGTAACCTTGAAAGGCAAAACCAATGCGATCTTGTAAATGAGAGCTTTTATCTATAACTTGGTCACATCCATGTCTCCGGTCTCTAGATGCCTCTTTAAGAAATTAGTTATTACAATTATAATTTTTATACAACTGAGCAATTAAGGGTTAAGGTCCTTGCTCAAGGGCCCAACAGTGATGGTTGAACCGCTGACATTCAAATCAGTAACCAATTGCCTTAACCAATAAGCCACCACTGCATCAATACTTTCATATTTTTCTCCCGAGAGTAGTCACATAGAGGTATGACAAGTAAAAATGTATTATTTGTTAAATTTGTATCCATAAATCCTAAAATAAGGGAAGATTTTTAATCATTTGTTCCAGTGCTGAAAATCACTATTCAACCTTATTTAAGCTAATAGATTTAAAAGTATAAGGTACACACTTACAAGGATCTTTAACACAATGTTTGATGAAGTTTTTTATTTTTTGTCAGCATTCAGCTCAAGAGGAATTTGTACAAAACATATAATAAAACAGAAGTCCTTGCCCCCCACTACGAGTTGCATAATATAGGATCATCAAAAAGGGAGAATCTGAAGGATGGGAGGGGGAAAAATCTACAGTCCAGAGTGAGGTTCAGCAGATCAACTGAAATGGAAACCTTTGTTGTGTGTTTTGGCTTCAGGCTGGATGATTGACGCAGATAGCAGACCGAAATTTAAGGAGCTAGCAGCGGAGTTCTGCAGAATGGCTCGAGACCCCCAGCGCTACCTTGTCATCCAGGTAAAAAATAAACACCCTGCAATATTTACTTAATATTATGTTTTAAACATTAGATTTTCTAATTGTTAAGTGAAAGTGGAACAGTATTTGTAGTATTTCATATTACACATGAGCTCAGGATCATAATGAGAAACACTGAATAGAATTTAAATGGTGAAAAAAAAAAGTAAATACTGCTGTAAAATCTCACAATAGGGTAAAATGCAAGGAGAAGACAAAGACATTTCATTGAAGTTTATAAACAATTACTGATTATGCAGTAACGAGCTTATTCACTTGTTGCATGTGATTCTGTATTGAGTTATTTTTTGTGTATTTTTTGTTTAGTTTGTTGGCTGCTTATTAAAGATTATAAGACAAATAAAAAATTTAAAAAGAATAGAGTGGCACGGTGGTGTAGTGGTTGTCACATCCTCCTCACAGCAAGAAGGCCCTGGGTTCAGCGTAGGCATTGCTGTGTGGAGTTTGTATGTTCTCCCAGGCTTACGTGGGTCTCCTCTGGGTACTCCGGTTTCCACCCACAGTTCAAATACATGCAAATTAAGCAAAAAGACTGTTCCAACTTGCCCCTAGGTGTGAGTGTAAATACTTGAGTGAGTGTGTTGCCTAGCGAGCTGTTCACGGTGTACCCTGCCTTCACCCAGTGTCTCCAGCCCTCTCGTAACCCTAGCAGAATTAAGCACTTCGCTGAGTGAATGAGTAAGAGTGAGAGTAAGTGAGCGTGTGAGAGTGAGCAAGAGTGACTGAGTGAGTGTGTGAGGGTGAGTGAGTGTGAGTGAGTGAGATTAAATGTGTGTAAAAGTGATTGTGGAAGAGTGAGTGTATGAGAGTGAGAGAGTAAGTGTGAGAGTTTGTAAGTGAATGAGTGTTTAAGAGTGAGTGAGAGTGTAAGAGTAAGTGTGTGAGAGTGAGTGAAGAGAGAATGAGCATATGAGAATGAGTGTGTGAGAGTGAGTAAAATTGAGTGTGTGAGAGTGAGTAAATGTGTAAGAGTGAGTGTGGGAGTGTGTAAGTGAGAGTGAGTGTGTAAGAGTGAGTGTGTTTGAGAGAGTGAGTGAGAGTGTAAGAGAGAATGAGTGTGTGAGTGAGTGAGATTGTGTGAGAGTAAGTGTGTAAGAGTGAGTGTGGGAGTGAGTGAGAGTGTGAGTGAGAGTGAGTGTGTAAGAGTGAGTGTGTAAGAGTGAGTGAGTGAGAGTGTAAGAAAGAATGAGTGTGTGAGAGTGAGTGAGATTGAGTGTATGAGAGTGAGTAAGAGTGAGTGTGGGAGTGTGTGAGAGTGAGAGTAAGTGAGTTTGTGAGAGTAAGTGAAAAAGAGAATAAACCTTACCTTCAGTGAACTATTATGTAACTGTTACAAATATGTACATGGTTATTGTTGGCTGAATTGTTTGTAGTCCTTGGAAATTGTGAAGTAATTCATTTGTATATTCCTCATTACACAAATCTCAGTACTGTATTATTTTTGGTATTATGTAAAGCATTTTTGTGTTAATCTGTTTGTATTAAAAGTGCTTTGCAATTAAAATGTGATTCGCTGATTGCAACAGCAAAGTAGGGATTACCAGATTGTGCAGCTCTGATGAAAACACTCATATTCTTCAGGGTGATGACCGGATGAAGCTGCCCAGTCCCAATGACAGTAAGTTTTTCCAGAGTCTGCTGGATGAGGAGGAGCTGGAGGACTTGATGGATGCCGAGGAGTACCTGGTGCCTCACACCTTTAACATCCCCCCTCTTGCCTACACCACCCGTTCCCGCCTCGACTCCAACCGTGTAAGTTTTACGCACTATACTAATTGGGTGGCCCAGTGGTGTAATGGTTAGCATGTCGCCTCACAGCAAGGTCCAGGGTGTCCCAGACTGGGGTAATTTTGTGCGTTGTGTTTGTGTATATCCTGCCTTTGCTCAATGTCAGCTGAGATAGGCTCTGACCCTAACGGGATTAAATGCTTTAGCAAATGAATTAATGAACTAATGAATGAAATAAAAATAAAACACTCCTTTGGCTGTACAGCCTTGTCCATGAGTGCTTTAGCAATTTAGCTGAAAATGTTGACAGTAAATTCTACAAAAATAGACAACTATGCAATAAATACAAACCGACATTTTAACGTTTATTTCTGGAATCTGTAATTTCTCATTTTTGTCACCCGTCAGCTCTCATTATTTTGTCCAGTAACCTCCAACTAGCCTTTTTCAGTAGCAGCACGACAGAGTTCGCCTTCCATGACAAATTAGAAGACAATCAATCATTTCTGTCTTGTAGCACCCTTCAGAGTGAAAGTGCACACAGTGTTCTCCAAAATGTAAATATCTTACTTTTTTCTTACTGAAACAGAAAAGGACAAAAGGTCAGACATACTAACACATCCTCTCCCCCTCTTGGCATTCTTTTTTATTTTATTTTTTTTTTCTTTCTCAGCCAGGGTTCAGGTTTTGGATAATTTAGTAAAACTTATGCATGATTTGGAAGCTCTTTTGCATTTTTATGTATATTCAGCTGTCAGAAGTGAAGTTCTGTAGTATTTCACTGAAGCTGCTGGTTAGCTTCTCAAAAAAATAGCTTTGGTGTGTATTTTTAACCACATTCCTTCTACTGTTTTAATGGATATGTTGGGTGTTTGGATACAGTTAATTCAGAAGAAAATAATGATATACTGAGTGCAAGTAGAGTGGAAGGGTAATACAGTTGCTTTGCACAGATGCTTCGTCACAAGGAGGTTCTGGGTTGGAACCTCGTAGTCGACTGTGGCCTTTCTGCATGAAGTTTGCATGTTCTCTCCATGCTTGCATGGATTTCCTTCACATAGTCCAGTTCCCTAACACGGTCCAAAAAAAATGCCAGAAATGCTACCCACTCCACCACGCATGAATTTGTTATGATTAAATATAATAGTTAGTAAAGCTCATGACTAATTTATTTTTTATAATATTATTTTAAATTAAAACAGTAGAATACAAATGTATGAATTGTCCCATATCCCAATATAGCCTCGTGTGCATTAAGCGCCATTTAGACATTTAGCTTTTTGGAGTTTTTGCAAAAACATGCGTTTTTTCTTCTTTTGACTTCCTACCACAGCACAGTGGAAATTAAGTTGAAAATGATTAAATACATTGTTGAACTTTAAACTTGATTTTCTCCAGAGTTGCATGCTTAAAAGACTGAAAATTCCTGGCAGATTTTGATCAGTTACTCCAATACTAGCAACATATGTTAGAAAATGTGGTATCATTTTAAGGCTCACGATATCAGCTACAAAATGGTAGCAATAACTCTAAATCATATCATTTTTAGAGTTTTTTTTTCATCAAGATCTTTTTCATATCAGAATTTCTGACTTAATACCCACTATCCCGTGATGGGATACAAATGTAGATGTTTGGAATTAAAGAAAAGATTGTTTGAGGTAGCTTATTCACTCACTCACTCACTCACTCATTTTCCAAGCCACCTCCTCCTATTAGGGTTGCAGGGAAGCTGGAGCCTATCTCAGCTGACCCTGGGCGAAGGCAGAGTACACCTTGAACAGCTTGTCAAACCATCGCAGAGTAACAAACTCCCATTCACACCTAAGGTTAATCTGAAACAGTCAGTTAGCCTAATGTGCATATCGTTAGACTGTGGAAACTTGAGTACCCAGAGAAAACCCACGCAAGCAACTCTACAAAGAAACGCCGTGCCTGGGACTTGAACCCAGAACCTCCTCCCATGAGGCAGATGTGCTAACCACTACAGCACCATGCCACCCTCAAGTAGCTTAATATGAAGCTAATTCATAAATTTAACACTAGAAAACCCAGAGTTTTCTTAATCCTGCTACAATGCCCAGAAGGCAGCCAAAAGGCTGTGTGCTTAGGAATTAACAACTCAATGGCCTACAATTAGCCACCTTTCATTTGTAAATGCAGCCATTACCTGCCAGACTAACAGTTCACAGACATGGACACGCTCAGTCCATGGGGTAGTCGTATGCTTGATAAGAGCCTGGAAGCCTCAGATGTCTACTTCTCTCCTGAGTAGGGACTGGATGGGGCTTTCAAAACACACTGTATTGTTTTAGTCATTGCAAACAGCCTATGAGCTTTTGACCATATCTCACATTTTTCACCTACCCTTTATTCGGCATTGTACATGTGTGAAATGGTTCGTGTTCACACAGTCATCGTAATATTGTACACATAGCCTGCTTTCAAATGAGAGATAATCACCCCCATATTCAAAACTAATTTCAGTCAACACCCCATTGTGTTATTGTTGAAAACAGCATAGACAAGTTGATGATTATTTTGTACAAAATAATGGTTAAACAGTCAACAGGCGTTCCCTGTCTTTTTTCTACATAGTCTGCAGGTTAGACTGTATACTGTACAGGGCATAGGCCCAACAGAAAATGTGAAGGGATACCCACACAATGTTATAATAACACAGACTGCCTTTCCTCATGTACTGTAGGGCAATTGCAACTGTAAATAGCTGTGCTATGATACATGCAGCACTTTGTGTGACTGTGGACACTGTAAGCGTGCTATATAAATAAAACTTAACTGAAGTGACTGTCTCTGTCACAAGCTCTCATCAGGTCCACTGTTTGCATGGCTGCTATTTTTCTTATCAATGTGTCTGCTTTAATAAGTGTTAGTCTACAAATCACAGGTATGCACAGATTCCTGGTGCCGCCTAAAGACCTAACTTTGAAGACATGTGGTATGACATGAAAAAAGTCCAGTGTTTTTTAAGCCTAAATTAAGTTTACCTTCATCTATCCATTTTTGACTTATTACTGAGAAACACAGACAATCCTGGTTAAAACAACAAAAATAAAAACAAATAAATAAATAAACAAATTAAAATAGATATATAGACAGATAGAAAATGTAAAAGCAGGCTTACTGGGCATGGTGTGGTGGAAAGGTGGGCGTGAACAGATGACTACAATTGGTACCGAGGTGGATGAATAGCTCACTCACAGCACATAATAGTTCACTGGCTTCAAGAACTTTATGCTGTACGACCGTCAACTAAGAAAGGAAGATGCCGAAATACAACAGCACTCAGTAGGCTTTGGACATGATCCTAAACTAGGTCAACCCTTGTGACTCAGATGGAGAAAACATAGACCTTTGGACGGAAGAACAGTGTCGAGTCGCGTACAAAGCTTCCTCTGTTTTGTCACTCTTGACATGCTTCAAACTGTTCAGGAGTGGACTGTTCAGCATGGACGCTGGACGCAGCATGACAGTTGGTTCATGGCCCTCCATGAACTTATGGCATTCATTGCCATCCTCCTCTTGAGGGGGGGTAATCAAACTTCCATCGCTGTGTGATGCATGGTCGGCAAAACTGGGACACCTACAGATCATCAGCATTATGGCCCAAAACCGCTTCCAAGAAATAATGTGACCCCTACGCTTTGATGACATGGACACACGCAGTGAACGAGTTGGGAATGACAGGTTTGCTGCGGTCTCTGATGTTTGGGGGTTTTTTGTTGCCAACCACATCACATCCTACAACCCAGGCAGATATATCACCATTGACGAGCAACTTTTCCCAACCAAGACTCGCTGCCGTTTCCTGCAGTACATTGCAACGAAACCTGACAAGTTTGGCATCAAGTTCTGGGTGGCATGTGACATGAAATCCAAGTATGTTAGCAATGTCATCCCATATCTTGGCAAGGACCCCAGTTGGTCCACAGAGACAATCTGAAAATGTGGTGATGAAGCTAATGGAACCGTTCAAGGTGACAGTGATCCCAAGAACCAGTATGGTGGCCACTTGGGAAACCCTCGGTGATAGCCAAAACCGCTGGCAGTAGTCCAGCGAGTAAGAAAAACTGCTGGAAATAGCCCTGACTGCCCTTGACCCATATATAAAATTAGTACCGGCTCCAACATGGCACCCCCACCACTCAAGGCATATTTCCACAGGTTTCTCGAATGATAACAATAATAAAATGATCAGGGGGGTTCTTTATACACATTTTTTAAATTTAAAATATATTTGAAACATTTCCGCATTAACTACTTGTTGATCATATTTGTATCAGAGCACACAGTAAATTCTGCAAAATTATTTGCTATATGCATAAATTGCTCCCTTTTAATATTGTTTATGAAATCTGGTAGGATTTGTCTGTAAACTTATCTAGTGAAACTTTCCAGTGACCACAGTGCTAAAAATAAATAAATAAATCAGCGCAAGATGAAAAACAAACAGTATTTGCTCACAGTGACCTTTTTGGCTTGTGAAGGCAATCTCACTTGAGCAGATATTGATAGCAGCCTTTTAACCATAGTGGGTAGAGGGCTATTCTGTCTCTCAGAGGAGATGTACTCCCCAAACCATTTCCCAAGTTGCATCACTTATGGCACTTTCATTACGAGGCCCAGTCTGTGTAAATAGCAGGGTCCTCACTCAAGTGAAAGGGGATGTTTGCTTATAGACAGCTAGTGGCAGCTGAGTGTTTGCTCTTCACCTCAACACCATTGGTTTATTAACTCTTAACAGTACTGATGTTAAAAACAAGTGTGTGGGTGTTGATGCATGTGCCATGAAGGTGACTACATAAATCTATTCCTTAACATCACAGCTTCAGAGTTCTTGTGGAGTTAATGTCTTCACAATTTAGAGCTGTTTTGGCATCATAAATGGGAAAGTACACAGTATTAGGCAAGTAATTTTAATGTTGTGGCTGATTGGTGTTCAGGAAATCACAAATTTAACTTAGTTTCATTTCATTTTCTGAACTGCTTAATCCTTTATTAGGGTTGCGAGGAGCCAGGAGCCCATCCCAGCTGACTCCGGGCAATCAAGAATATCAAATTAGCCTAACATGCATGTCTTTGGACTGGGAGGAAACCCAGATGAAATCCACACAAACCCAAGACCATCTAGCTGTGAAGCAATAGTGCTAACCACTATGCCAGAGGTCCCCACCCCTGATCCTGGAGGACCCCTGCCCTACACATTTTAAATGGTTCCCCTGCTCTATCATGCCCACTTCAAGTCATGAAGAGCTGTTAATTAGTTAATGATTTAAATCAGGTGTGTTTGGAACAAGGTAGCGAGGAAGGGGGTTCTCCAGGACCAGGGTTGGGAACGTCTGCACTATGCCACCCTACCAACAAAGTCACAAATAAAAACATTTTTTTTAATTTTTAAATAAAAATTATTTAAATAAATATATTTAATATTTAAAAAATAATCCTGAAATATATGA
Source organism: Neosilurus hyrtlii (assembly GCA_028564935.1). Taxonomy (NCBI): domain Eukaryota; kingdom Metazoa; phylum Chordata; class Actinopteri; order Siluriformes; family Plotosidae; genus Neosilurus; species Neosilurus hyrtlii. Next base: position 2,153,861 of record JAOUQZ010000047.1, read on the forward strand.
TTAGCAGCAGAACTTCTATGTCCTGAAAATTTATTACTAGGAGCTTCATCTGAATCTGAAATGCTTGTGCAGCACATTTTATAGTTAAACAGATTGAAATATATGGTATATAGATGTCAAGTTAACACCTTGAATTCTTTGTCATATTCATTGAGCTAGGGCACATTACCTTGTTGAAAGAGGCCACTGCCATTGTAAAATCTTCATTGCCATGAAGTGGTGTACTTGGTTGTAAGAAACTTTAGGCAGGTGGTAACATGTCAGAGTAATATGAATGCCAGAGCAGAACCTGACCACTGAACATTCACCAGAGCAACCCCGCCAACTTTTTTTTCTTTTTCCTATAGTTCATCCTGGTAACCTCTTTCATTCACCATTCATTTGATCAGTCCACTTTCGTCCATTGCTCTTTGGTCCAATTCTAATACTCCCATGACCATTTTAGGAACTTGTGAAGGTGGACAGGGCATTGTGACTCATCTTTGGGTAAGCAGACCCATATAAAGTTGGTGTTCTTACCTCTCTATCATTGCATAGCATTAATATTTCCGATACAATCAGTGAGCCTTGGGCACTTATGACCTTGTCATGGATTCACTGATTGTCCTTCCTTGGACCACCTACTTATCACTGCATATGAGAAGCACTCCATAAGGCATTTTGGAGATGACTACACCATGTCATCTAGCCATTGCGTTGTGTCCCTTGCCAAAGTAATTTCTTACACTTACCTGTTTTCTCTGCTTCCAACTTCAAGAGCTGGCTCTTGATTTTCTGCCTCCCTTGTCAGATGTAGTGACATACAGATAATCATCCTTCTCTCACATCACCTGTCACTGGATTGAATGTTATGCCCGATTAGTGTACATGAATAAATGTAGGAGAAATGTAAAAATCCTTTGACAATGTTGTCCGTATTCTGAGTTTAGTTAAATTTATTATGTAAATACATGCAGCAAGTGTTGAACAGCATCAATCTTTTGCCTTCAGTATTTGTGTTCTGCCCGAACAAGCATGACCGTTCAATAAGAATAAACAAAGTATGACGAGTTGAGAAGAATGTGCTGAAAGCAAAATATATATAGTGCATAAGTGGTGCGTGGGTGAATTCAAAGCAGTCAGTGGCTGGTGCAAAGGGATGTATGAGCAGAAATAAAATGTGGTTGATGACATAACTTGGCCTGGACAACTGTCTCAAGTTAAATGAGAATAGGATGCACTTAAAACAACTGTGAGACATTGTATAAGGTCTGTGCTGGGCCTTGAGTTGACCATGGTGCCATCGCATCACATCACGTCACACTTGAATGCTATAGCTGCTCCTGGAAAGCCAGCACCCTGAAAACCTTAACTCCAACCATAACCATGCCCTCCTGTCCATCTAAGCCAATAATTAAATCTGTCAGGTGGGTACCATTATGGTTGGAGCTAAAGTCATCACAGAGGTTAGTCTGAAGGAACAGGGTTGGGAACCACTGCTCAAAAGTGCATCATGACCTGATGTAGAAAGTTGCAGGGAGTCCAACAAAAGTCTAAGAAGCGAGCAGGGTTTTTTTTGGTTTAACAAAAGATGGACTAAGATTTCGAAATTAACTGATTTCTCAAATCAGAGTGTACACTAAAAACAAAATGTCTCCAGCTTTAAACTTTCATTAGGCAGCAAGGCACCGATCCAGTCTACACTAGCACAGGAAGCAAGCAACTTATCAGATGGAACCATTAGCAAATATTTGCATGAATAAAATGTATTGACCATTATTAGAAATAAGACTTTACAGAAATACATTACCAAGTCAAAGGAGGCTTAAGAACTGCTGCAGGGAAGCCAACAACTGCTGCACAGACAGAACACTGGAGGTAACATTGGAGTTATTGTTTGCATTGGGATTATATGCAATGGAATATACATGCCAAAACTAGAAATTTTACTCTGAAGCCTGTCTTATACTTCATACCACAGGTATACAACTGGCCCAGGACAGAACAGAGGGCAATTTTCTAAAATAGGTGTCTTACGAATCCCCCCCCCCTTTTTTTCTCCCTTGATTTTAGTTGTATCAAATTCCCACCCGTTAAGTGTTGCCTCCCTATCACATACGACCACCTCCAAGCAGGGAGGGGTGTAAGCATGAACATGCCCCCTCCGTGACATGCAATGCTGCCACACGCCTCCTTATGAACTGCTGCGCATGCGCATTTGGATAGAACAGAAAAGGATAGAACCCTATCCGCCCCTTTTTGTATGAATGAGGTCACAAACGCCCATGGATTGGCTGATCGCAGTGACGGACAGGGGAGCGTAGGCCATTTCTCCCTCCTGTGAGAGCTCAGCCAGTTAGCTTCCATGGACTCCTGGTTGCTGATGGCTGCACCATCAACCTAGATTCGAACTTGCAATCTCCAGGTTGATAGTCACACACCTTGTGAATGCACCACTTGGAAGCCTGTCTTACGAAATTCCTGTGTTATGTGATGGACAATGCAGTTGAAGACACTTGTCAAAGTTTTGAATGTGTTTTAAAAAAACACATGTTAACACTTGTTTTTTAACACTTGAAAAAGTGTTAAAAATTTCTGGATTAATGTCAGGTCCATTTCTTAGGTCTACTTTGCAATGCCCTACAATGTCTTCATACACTTTTTGGTTTGCTCATAATTGTGCAGTTTTTTTTTTACAATAGTCCTATGTTTGCCCTACATTAAACCCACGGGACTATATACCCACGTATATTGTATGACATTCATATCACTTTCACATAAACATTGTACAATTTGACTTACAGACCTGAACTATTTTTCCAAAGACAGATATACAACACATATTTCATATGTGGATGCAACTACAAAGCTTTCAAAACCACCTTACCCAAACCTAAGTCAGTCTCTTCTGTAGAAGCGCCACTAATTTTTACACAAAAAAATTCTCCTACAGTTATATCTTTAAAGCATGCAACGTATATATGTATTGATTTGATTTGGGAATTTGTTAAGTACTAGAAGGATATATGGCAGCTCGGAGACATAGTGCTTAGCACGTCCACATCACAGCAAGAAGGTTCTGTGTTTAAGTCCCGGTCTCAGCATTGATGTTTTGTGTGAAGTTTGCATATTAGGCTAACTTACTGTTCCAAATGACCCCTAGCTGTGAGATGAGATAAGCTTCAGCCTCCCTGCAACCCTAGTGGGAATAATCAGTTCAGAAAATGAATCAATAGGAGGGTGTAACTTACTTATAATAGTAATTATTTAATGTGGTAAATAGTTTGTTCAATTTTGGCTATATTTTGTTAACATAACGTGGAAAGATTGCATGCATGTTTTATAATGTTGGTATGCTTAAAACTTTTGAAGCCAACCCTCACACAAAAACACACACTTTGCTATTTGAAATGTCCCTGGTAGTTAAACTCTATGTCTAATGGGGTGAATAGGTTTATGTTTGTTCTTGTAAAATCCTAAAGAGCAGAGGCTCTTTTTATTCCTCCCCATTATCTTTACATAGGCACCATTTTATATTCTACTGGCTGTTTTGTTTTTCTCTGGATGGAATAGAAGGCAAAGCCAATCACAATGAATATCAATGAGAGATATCAATCCTCCGGAGCCTCTGTGGAACATGACAGACGTGTTTCCGCTGGAGTTCGCCGACTAAACTCTGCTCAGGGAGAACAAAACGGAGCTGAAATGCACAAAGCGGATCAGAATATTAAGTCAAACACAGCCAAGGCACATTTTTAGTGGCTTCAGAGTTACCCTTCATATCCAGGTCCAGGCTGTAGTATGTTCAGCAACAGATACTAATTACATTACTGACAATGCTTTATTATGGGCATTCATTTTCTTCATTTATGAGTGAAAGTACTTAATGGTAAATTTAAAGACCCAAGTAGCCCATTGTCATGAATTGCAATTTATTGTAATGTCGTTGGAACTAATTGGTGCACCAGCTGTTCTATAAGTGCTTTGCTTTTTTATTTATTTATGGATTCTGTGCTACAGTATATGGTTTCATCTCATAGATGTTGTACATACTTCTATTTGCTTATTTTGCATTATAATGCTCATTGTGGATTGCCTTGCTGAAATTATACATGCATAGGCATGTAAATATGACAGATTAAAACACCAGTGTAGTGTGTTCAATTCAGCAAAATGGGTTTTCTACATAGCTATGGATTTTATTCTTATTTTTTTGCAGCTGTTTCATTCAGTAACTGCTCAGATGCCTATCCAAGAAAATAAAGTAAAGCAACCACATACACTACAGAGCACAGTAAAATTTGGTACAGAGCTGATTTATACAATTAATTTTGGTAATATATTTTAGAAATTATAAAACATAGTGGTGTAGTGATTAGCATGTCTGCCTCACAGCAAGAAGGTCCTGGTTTCCTCCCACAGTCCAAAGACATGCATTAAACTAAACTAATGATGGTGAATGGATGTGTGTTGGCCCTGTAGTGGACAGTCAAGCTTTTCAGGGTGCACCCTGCCTTCAGCCGGGGTTGGCTGAGATAGGCTTCACTCTCCCTGTAACCCTATTATGATTAGGTGGTTCCACAAATTAGTAAATGAATGAATAAATAAAACAATGTTATTTTTTCAATCGCTGTAAAATAAAAGTAAATAAATAAAATGAAATAAATAGAACACTGACTGTAATGTTGAAAACCTTGCCAAATATTTAATAGTTTGAAGCTGAAAGAATAAATGTTTAGTATGATATAGCTCACTATAAGAGCCAGAATTCCCTTCTCACCCCTTTCACTTAGTGATTAGTGCCTAATTCAAAAAATTATATTTAATTTCTCCATTAAACACTGCAAAGATGTATTATAGACTTGAGGATATGAAATAAAAAAAAGAATGGAATTCCATGATTTAGAAAGGAATATATTATTAGAGTAATAGGTGAGTTGGGAAATGAGGGTTGAAAGTCATCAAGGGCAATCAGTCCAAAACTCTGGATTCAATTCCATGATGAGCCATTTGGCTAACTGAGCACCTGCAAAACTAACTGCAGGCAAATTAAAACTCAAAGGCTTGCCAATTTCCATAAACAATGTATTCCGCCTCTGTCAAACAAGGTGTCCCACAAGTATCAATCCTTGCTCCGATTCTTTTCACGATGCAAGCTTCCCCTTGAAAGAATTACTTTGGGGCAGTGGCGGCATCGTGGTTAAAGCTCTGGGGTATTGATCATAAAATTGGGGCTTAAGCCCCAGGACCACCAAACAGCTATTGTTAGGTCCTCGAGTCCTTAAGGTCATTAACTCTCAACTGCTCTGGTGTATAAATAAGATAAAATGTAATAATCATTGCATTAAAGATTAAATCCCTGTGACTGCACACAAACACTGAACAGTGAGCAGTAAATTTGATCTCTGCATTTTACCCATCTTTACACACCAGTAGTGAACACACATATACACAGAGCCGATAGGCACAAGAGCACTTGGGGGTTAAGTGCTTGCCCCCAGCACTCTTCAGCCAGTAATATTTGTCATCCTTATTAAATTGAACCAAAAACATTTCAGTAACAAGCCCGGTTCTCAAAACTTCAGTCCAGACTTTCCAATCTTTGGGCCATGACTGTATTTAATGTGGAACAATTTCACAATTGTAGCATACCACAACTATGAAAGCAATCAAGAAGAAACATCAACACAGAGCCTCTTAACTTCAGTAAACATACTATTATTTTTAAGTAAGATATATTATTTTCTGTGCCTCTGCAGAATCAGTTTGCCTACCAGGATGGCAGTTTTGGTATGGAGGCAATGATGGCCACTATACCACGAGTGGTAGCCGTGTCCTCTGTATCACCATCCTGCTCCTCTCAAGAGCCTCAGCAGGGTGCAGCAGGAGTCACAGAAGACCCACGCTGTAATGGCACACTAAGAAAACAAGCATCTCCCCGGGTCAGGACCGGAGAGGAAAGCAGCACTCAGCGCTACAGCACAGAGCCCACACTGCTTCTGAGTGAACGAGCAGCCAGAGCAGAAAAAGACCAAGATGGATACATGACTACAAAGAAAGAGAAGAAACCGATAGGTATAGCACCACCTCGTGTTCTTCTACTAATCTTAATTTTCTGTGACCTGTATCAATTTTTATTAATTTTCTAGACAGGAAATTAGCTTTGCCCTTTGCTGCTTTGGTCTACCCTTTCCCCCTATCACCTTTCCTGTTACCCATGTGGCATACCTGACAAAGTGAAGGTTTTCAATCATTCATTTAGGTTTTTTGAAAAGATTTTTTAAAAATGCATGTCCTATGTCAAGTGTTTCTTTTTATTTAGAGCATATCAATCAATTAGATGAAAGCAACATTAGCTTTGTTATGCATTCTTTCGGGTATCAGTGATATTTTTGAGTTTAAGGGATTGGAGTGGTAAAAATTCCCTCTTGCATTTTGCCCATCAACCTACAGTAATTTCCCAGCATTATTCCACGATGGTATCGCTACAGTAATGACCAGTAATATGTGCCATGTCTTCCACCCTAGGTAATGATGCCAAGTGTCTTATTTATAGGTTAAGTTAAATCTGGTAACCAAGAGAGAGGTTCCCATATTCAATATTGCATGGCTTACCACTGGGATTGATGTCATGTAGATCAGTTATGAAGCCCACAGTATAAACACTAGGCTGTGTATGGGAAGGGAATCTATAAAAGATCAATGTTTTTGGCATGCATTTTCCTTGAAGCCTGTCTCATATTTTGTTTTTTCCTTTTCTTTTATACTCTGTTAGATTATCTTAACCCTGTTGAGGAGAACCCATTTGTGACCCGACGTAGAAATGGGGAAGTTCATAACCTAGATCAGGGCCACCATTCCAGCTCCAATGGCCAACCCAAGACAGAGGATGAATATGTCAACGATCCACTCTATCTCAACACCTTCCACAACTCTGGAGAGAAAAATCAGGAGGCCCTGCGTAAGAATGGCATCCCTGTGTCTCATGCAGCAGTGGCATCTGTCAACCCTGGTACTGCCAGTGGCCAAAATATTGCCCCAAAAGGTCACCTATCACATAGTGTTCCCTCAGGGCATGGCCAAATCCCGGCACAGCCTATTTACTCTACTCAGTCTGGTATACCCACCCTCTCGGGCCATACGCTCCATCCTTCACTTTCAGGCCACACCCTTCACGCGTCACATACCTTCCACCCAGCTCACTCTGGCACCGTTGTAGCAGACAAAAAGCCCAAAAAGACATTTGACAACCCTGAATACTGGCAGCACAGTCTTCCACCTAAGTCAACAGTACATGGGCCGGAAGTCTTGCAGGACTGCAGCACACGCTTCTTCTACAGGCAGAATGGCCGCATCCGGCCTGCTGTAGCTGAAAACCAGGAGTACCTAACAGAGTACGCCCTGAAAACAGGCACCGTGCTCCCACCACCACCCTACCGGCAGAGGAACACAGTGGTGTAGCATCAGTAAAGCAAAAAGAAATCAAGAGAGTGGAGGAAGATGGATAAGCAGAGGAAGGAGGAATTCATGTTTTCTTCTCACCCTGGACCTTACAACAGTAACAGTTCTTCTTCCTTCCCCTCCTCTCCGCTACTCCTGACTGTATTTCATGCTTAATTAGCATCCAGATGGGTTTCTCTGAACAATATGGTTGAAAGAACCATCTCACTTAACCCTCAAACTTGTTTTACCCTTTCACATCCCACGATCACAAATACTTGCCATGATGTCTGTTGGCACTTGGACTTTGGATTTCTTTGGCAAGAGAGACCTCAGCAAAAACAGATCCTCCACTTGCAACATACTAAAAGTGGTAGGCAAGTAAACATTTGCAAGAAGGTATTTCACTACCAATCTACTGCCACACTGTGGACATTTTTACAGAAGTCAAGACAAAATGGCACTAAGCACCAATTCTGTCTATGTGGGCCCTTTTTCTGCACCACTGTTACCCGAGTAATTATTCCTCTAATTTGATGGACATCACAGTGGTATTCCAGATGATGTTTATCCTTTGCTTCAGCTCCATTTTCATCACTTACTTCATGTGGCACACTAAAAGAGTCCTTGGAGAGGTGTTTGAGACAGTGTCATCTCTCATCTTCATAGTACCAGTTAGTCCCTATAGACACTGCCTTTCTTTTTAGATAAACGGTAATAGTATAAAATCCCCATAAAAGGTCCAATGATCCAATGTTGGGACCATAAAATGCCAGTACAAACCCCATGTGTCCATGTGTTCAAAACAAACACGCACGTGCAAAAAGACAAAAACGGTGACTTACATTATGACGCCTCATAAGGGTGATTCAACAAGCAACTTATAGCTGCCGCAACACCTATTGTTCATAAAAGGAGGTGTGTTCAATAGTCTGCAGCAGCTTTGTTTTTGTTTTTTTTTTTGTCAGGCAGTATAGATTTTTTTCCTCACTATCACACAGCAACAGTTGTCACACAGCAAAGCACCAGTTGTGATAATGGAATGTACACACAGGGATAATAAATAGGACTGCACAAACTGGATCTATCCAAAATGCCTGATAATAATGACCAAGACATACACAGAATGGGCTATACAGACCTCTCAGCCAATACTGACCTTTTGCTGGCTTGAACATTACAGTCTAAGATATGAGGAGTGATCTGAAATTGAGATAGTCCATCAAACAAGGGTCAGCAAGTGGAACGGTGAGACTTGCTGTCGATAAGAAATGCTTGAGCTGGCACAATTAATACTGAAGCAGTGGAGCAGGAATATGAGGATGAAGAGGTGGCAAAAATCACTGTGCCAAGTGGAAACTAAAAACTAATATTCAACACCTGGGGCAGAGACTTATGTTCCTCGTATTGGTGTTCTCCCTTTGGACCATCATCAGCTCGAAACATGAAAACTTAAAGTTGTACTCTCTGCAACTTAGTAAGTTTGTAAAATAAGATATATATGGTTCATATTATGTTGGAGAAAAAATTTAAAAATGTCACACAGTGAAAGCGATTGTGTTGGCCAAATACCCAAGGCCAGGATTATGTGTAGTACTGAACACTGCCAGGCGTTAGGTTATGTTTTGCTGCTAATGGAGGGAATCAAGTTATCTCTTATGTAGGTTTTAAAAGCACTTAATGGTCTGGCACTGTCAAATAACATCTCTTTTTCCAACCAATAATGCATACATATTTGATTTTTGTTTTTTTTTGTTTTTTTTTTCCATATCGGTAAAGAAGGCCATGTAATTTGGTAACAATTTTGTTCTTTTTATTTCTTATTATATTATATAAAGGGATAAAATCTGGTACCTATAGATACAATCTAGTTGAAGACATTATTTGTTTTCAGAGTGGGTTCTATGGACATTTCTCCAAGATTATACAGTACTGTCACTTTCCAAGTATATGTCCTCTGTGGAGGAACTCCAAAGTCCCTGCGGAGGGTCTACATTTACTGTAATGTTCCTACATGGAAGCTCTGCCTGGAATGTGCAACATCCCCTTCGGATCTATTTGAAATCCTCCACGGATGTTACACAGATCCATGGTTCCAGGTGAATAATAGTGGGCAGAGGACATACACAGCACAGACTGTCATTTTCAAAGATATTTCGGTTGAACGGAAAAATACTGCATCCCAACAACATGTTTCAATCTAAATCGCTAGCTGTGAACCTGTATGTCAAGCTATCCATGTTTATAATTAAGGTTGTCATCTATGGATCCAGTATAAATCCTCCACAAAAGCTCAGTAGAAGTGCCACTGGGGAACCACGGTGCATGTAGTGTAATTCTGTGGATCTTCCTGAAACCCAATTTGAATTCCCAGCAGAGCATTAGGAGTCCCCTACGGAGGCTTCATGGAGGATATATACTTGTTAAGTGACAGTACTGTCCTTGAAGGGAATTTCTGTATACCCACATAATTTTTTGGTTAATATTTACATAAACATAATGGCATATATTCTGTACTTTTTTAAGTATTGTTTGCTGTAAACAAAGTCATTTCTTATAAGTAATCTCCAGAAGAAGTATGAGGCCAAACTTCTTTACCTCATATCCCAAAGTTATATGATATACATCAAATTAAATGATTGTTAAATAATTTTACAATGTTTCTATTAGCATCTTAAACTGATACTGATAAATAGCCTACGCAGGATCAATTTGATACTTGAATCAATTTTATTTTAGCTCTTGGCAATAGCTTAACTATTGTAACAACTGTGGATGAAGTGGTAGGCTGACCAAAGGTCACATGACTACTCTCGTGATGTGCATAATTACTGTTCAAAAACTAAACTTAGTAATCAATGCGATATGGAGGGAAGTTTTCAGCTGGATGAAGGCACGTCATACTTCTGCGCATGTACTCATGTTAAAGGTAGAGTTAGTAAGATTTTCAAGGTGAATGTGATTCAAGCATATACGATTGAATAATTGTATAACAATGTTTTTCTGTAACATGATGGCAGAGGGCTTAATGTTTCCTTTGTTATTAATATTAATTATAGGCCTACAGGTAATGTTTCAATTAATTCCTTTTTTTCACATGTCACATTTCACAAAGCATCCAAACTTTCTTCTTAAATCATACTTTCGACAGCATGGATCATACTTATAGCAGCTATGAAGGAGGGAGTCCTTGGAGAATCTGGTTTATAGATGTAGCAAACACTAGGACAGAGCCCTCCTTACACTAACAAGCAGCTAAAATAATAATGTCTAGACCAAAACACTGAAGACAAAACAAACATCTGTGATAACCTTGAAACCAGGACACTTGAAGGTGAAAGATGTCTGTGTGGCGGCCTGAAAAAACCATGTGCATGGCTATTTTGTTGAAATTTTGCCCTAAAGCTAAAAATGTTTTTGAAATAATATTTGTTTTAGTATATACTACATGGGAACATTGGAATAACTAAAACAAGATTTTTTTTTTCTGGTTTATATTTACAGTTTTAAACTGTGGCAATGATCATGTGTGTTTTACCGCAGCATTTTTTAAAAATTATTTATTGAGTTTATTTTTTATATATATATATATATATATATTTTTTTTTTTTTTTTTTTTTTTTTTTTTTCAGGATTTTCAGGATTTTCAGGATAACAAGTACATGAAATACTTCACATTTAAGTTTGACGCATTCTAAGCATTCATTATGAATGTGCATTGTCCACACATGCGCTTCCCAGATGGTTTGTGACATTTCTGATATCTAAGATAAAACACCCACATGGTAATTTGTTGTCTTGAGAGTACCTTCCCAGGCTTTCTCAAATCCTACTAAAAATTCAGCAAACCACCATCAACATCAAGTCAACAGCTGAACGTTTTAAATTTTGTTTATTTTTTAGGCAGCTGTGTCACCACTTTAATACATCCCAAAAAAGATAAAGGGCAAGAATCTGTCTGCCTACAAATTGCTTGGTTATACAGAGCATTGTTGAAAAAAAAAATTTTTTTTTTTCTGTTCTAAATGAAAGTTCAGTGTTTAGGCTCTGGATAAATCAGAACCTAATTATACCAGTGGGAATGGATGTGGAACAAAATGCTGACCACAAACTAGATGCCCTTGAGATGCTGTACAACAAAAAGATCACTGTTCCCAATTTATACACTCAATTAAACTAATTATTGACCCTGCGTCAATAAGTTTTTGTTTACTACATAACTCACAAAATAAGTCAAGAATCAGCACAAAACTTTCAGAATGTCTGTATATACTCACAAGACAGATTAAGTTTAATTCCTGGCTTCATCTAAAATCAATAAACTGCTGTTTTTGCTGATTATATCCAGCTCTATATTTGTATAGTGTAGAGGAGTAGAGGCAGAGAACTAGCTTTTGTAGTGCATGTGCAATACTGCCCTTACATTCATCAATTCAGATAGAGAAGCTTATTTACATGACTTTGCAATGGCAAAATCGTGAAAATTACAAACATCACACTATCCGAATTTTATTGAAGCTGTGAAATCACAAGTAAATTTGTTTAAGCTTCACAATAACAACGCTTGGCACTAGCCTTAGCTTGTTGCCTTTCATTACTTTTCATTAATATGATATTGCATATCATTGAATAATGCTGAGTGAAAAAAGAAACTTTTGTACCCATGTTTTGTAAAGTCAGTTGTGAAACCACTTATTAGGATTTTTGCTGGACGGCGTGAGTAAATGTGATATTAACACCAGTTTGCTGGCAAATGATTCTCCTGTAATGCAGGTCAGATGGCATACTCCTGTTAAAGAAGGCATTTCTTGGCCATGGAAGAAATAGTGGGAGCTGGATATAAATATATTGTATCATTGTCAGCTGTCTTAACAGCTCAATGCTTGAATTGTGGTTGCACGTGCAAGTAGTTATTTATTTGTTTGTTTGTTTATTTATTATTTATTTAACCCAAATTATCTGTCAAATAAACAAATAAATACAACATATTAATGTGTGGTACTTGACCGCACATTGTTGTCTTTACCTATGATTCAAAAATCACCAGACACAGAGTATCTTCTCAAGTGGTGTTTTGCCAGGCTTGAATTTATCCATTCTGGATTTTTATGAGTTTTTTGTTTGTTTCTACTTTTCGCATTACTACGTGAAGGTCCTGACTGTTTGGATTAAGGTCAGGTGAATCATTTGGCCAGTCAAGAACTTTCTGCCTTTTAGCTCAACATTTTTTTTTATCTGTGAGATGTAGTGCAGTCCATGGAGTTCTGAGGCATTTGGTAGGATCTTGGAAGTTCACCTCTACTGTGCAGTGTTACCCTCGGGCTAAAGTAAACTTTTTAAAGTCAAATGCCCACCACTATATTTATTTATTTTGTAAAAATCAAGAAAAAATCAATAGCAATGGAAGAGGACCCTGAAGAGAAATATCAACCAATCAGTATGCTCAAAAATTAAACAAGTTATGATGAAAGTAATTAAGCTTCATTTGTTAAAAAAAAAAAAAAAAAATTTTTAAAAAAACAAGACATTATGCGCAATACGGGGTGTTTTTTTTTTTTTTTTTTAATAATCTCCAAAAAAGTTTGATGTGGGTGGGAGAAAATATGATGTTCTCATATGAAGATATTGGGGTCTTAAGAGGGTGTGAAGTTTTCTTCATGTGTCCATGAAATTACACTAGGCTTCTTATTTCCTCCCAAAAAAATGCCAGTAGAAGGGGTGATTATTCTTACCCCTTGCATATGTGATGCCCAAAGATGATTTAGTGTTTCATCCAGGGGGTATCCCTGCCTTGTGCCTGTTATTCCCAGAATAGGCTCTGGGTCTACCAACACTCACAGCAACACTGTTGTGCAAGAAGCTATTTTTCAAATAGAAAAATATAAGAGGAGTTTGTGTTTTCATTGAACATATCCACTGCTCTTCACAGAAAGTGGACACTAAATTTTTCTAAGAAAGGCACTCCTGATTTTTATTTTTAATCCAAACCATTTTTTCCTGCTTAGAATGACACAATGGCTTTCTGACACTCTGGCTTACCAGAGACCAACCCAATGTCAGGCACAGACCAACTCAAGAGGAAAACCAACTCAACAGAAAAGGACTCTGCTCTATTCAGTAAAGTGGAAAAACCCTCATCCTGTGAGGAGCCTTAGTAATTTTTATTGAAGTATGTCCCGTTACTCAGGCTGTGAGACGAGAGGTGAAAAAAAAACATCTGTTGAGTGCCAGTCTCAGTACTGCACTCATACAATCCTCTAATAGCTCTCTACGTGTCCTTTGTAGTCAAAGAAGTCAACCAAAGGCTAATTTTCATCTAAACTTGTTCACTTTATCAAATTCAGATACAGTGCATTTTGTGGACACTTCACCATCAGCACCATCAGCACCATCAGCATGTAGGTGGACATATCTTCCCCTAACTGTTCCACAAAACTGAAAACACATAACTGTATATTCGACTTCACACTCATATTTGCTGAGCAAGTTAATCCTACTAGGGTTGGGGGAAGGCTGGAGCCTACCTCAGCCGACACTGGGCGAAGGGTACCCTGAACAGCTCGCCATACCATTACAGGGCCAACTCACACACAGCCATTCACACACACTCAAACCTAGGGGCATTTAGGAACAGCCAATTAGCCTAATGTGCAAGTCTTTGGACTGTGGGAAGAAACCGGAGTACCCAGAGGAAACCCATGCAAGCATGGGGAGAACATGCAAACTCCACACAGAAACACCCGAGCCTAGAACCCAGGACCTTCTTGCTGTGAGTCAGACGTGCTAACCACTATGCCACCCACAGTGTTTCATATCTGCAGTTAACATTCTACCTTTTGCATTAGCTAACTAAGAAGCTAACTGAGCAGCTAACTGTCCAAAAACTTTATCCAGTTTTAACCTGATATTAATGTCATCAAATTAAATTTGACAATAATGTAAACCCTACTACTAATAATAATGAATGCAATATACTTTGTTTAAACTTGTCACTGTATATACAGATGGATGAATAATTAAAGGAAAAGAAGGTGGCCCTGTTTTGCTGTTGGTATTTTGCTGCCATAGTTTGGTTCCACATTTCCCCTTAAAGAAGCATCACTACTCACCTTTATCCCATGACGATGTTTCCTTCAGGGTGACCTCTCCACATCCAAAAGTGATTAAATAAACTTGAAGTCTGTTACCACCAGATAAAATTAATGACTTCAATAAATTAGCCTTGAATATTATGATAATATAACCACCGCAGTTTGTTTTAAATCTTCAAGGCCAACAACACTAAAATAGAGAAGGTAAAAAAACACACGTGGAACAGGATTTTTATTCAGCATACATAAAAGAGAAGACATGGGTACTTTTATTTTATTTTCATATTCTATTTTATAATCTCCCAGTACAGCTCATAGCCATTAATTGACACTATACTGGAGGTGCAGTAAAACATAATATAATAATTTTTAACATTATACACACACATCTCTCTGCCTTTGCATATGCAAATCTCTACATGTTATTTAAGAAAATCGTATCAGGAGGTTTTATTTGTCTACATTCCTCTACACGTACACTAGGGATGTGATGCAATGCTATTTTCTGTGTCTATGTGGAAATATTTGTATCAGTTTTCTTATTTGGATTTAATCTCTAAAGTTGGTGTGGTCTGTGCAATAATGGGTTTTAGTTTTGTTTAGTTCATTTGTTCGTTTGTTTTTTAACCCTATCACTGTGCACTGAGATCCCTAAAAAGCTAACTGATTCAAAGCAGAAATGTATTTTTCCAATTAAGAATCTATTGTTTATTTATAGCCACCAAGTAATTGGTTATTAGATTGGCTTCAGTTTCCTGAATTCCAGAAAGATTAGAAAATGAATACTCTGTTTAATGTTTATTTCAAATGCTTAAAGGATTTTTGTTCAATCCTACCATGGGCTTTAGTAGTCCACTAGGTTGTTTGATGTTTCTATGCTTGCAAAATGCATTTTTTATTTCAAGAGTTTCTCAACCCTGTTCACATTAAAACACAACAGTAACAGACTTCTAGATTCCAAGGCCATATCTGCTGTTAACATTGGACCTTTTACATGAACTATTTAAGCAGCTAATTGTATAAAACCGCATAAATGTAATCGAATTAAATTTGACATTAATGCAAATCCTGGGCGATATAAACATATGTGTATTCATATATACATGTTAATGTATATGTGATTAACATCTATACTTACATAGACATGTTGATACATTAATATATAAATATTGTGAAAGTCCTGCGATGGCCTGGCGAGCTGTCCAGGGTGTACTCTGCCCTCGCCCGGAGTTGGCTGAGATGGGCGCCAGCCT
>JAOUQZ010000047.1:2197559-2211331 GCA_028564935.1 Neosilurus hyrtlii
ATATATATATATATATATATATATATATATATGTGTGTGTGTGTGTGTGTGTGTGTGTGTGTGTGTGTGTGTGTTTTTTTAACAGGGGGGCAATCACTTTTTCACACAGAGCCATGTATACACACACAATCATTGAAAAAAGTCTTATAGCATATATGCCTGATACTGACAGCAACTTCACTTCTGATTAACCGATTTTCATCAGCTATGCCTTATATTAATCCTACAAGTATATAGACTGTTTTGTAAAAGCAACTGGAAATTTTACATTTATGTATACTTTTTAAAGCTAATAAAAGACAAACATATTCATTCTAGTCTGGACAAAAAACCTGTCATAATCATGAAACATCAAATTCTGGATCAAAGTAATTAGTAAAATATAATGAAAAGTGCTTGATTAACTAAATATACCTAAAATACAGGTATTAAAGCAATAAAAGCAGGCATTTTCAAAAACTGTAGAAATCTTCAAGATCCCCTAAAAGAAAATGAAAATAATTTGCAAGCAGTAGTAAATTTCAGATAGGCTTGGTACACATAGGTAAGCTCAGTCATGCAAGGAAAACTATCCACAAAACAACTGGCTGCACAAAAGTTGTAGTTCCTCCTGATGACTCCCTCAGGACTCATAGCTAGCAATGTCTGCTTCAGCATCAACTGTACATCATATCAAATCCTGTACAAGACACACCTACAACACCACGATGTGCTTCCCGAGGCTTGAACACATGAAAACTGATATTAGCAGAAACATGGAGAAAAATGTATATTTGAGATGAATTATTAATTCAATATCATATTGCTATCCCACCAATGTTGTTACTGACCATCTAGAAAATTGCTGTAACCAGAGTTAACCGAAGAAGTAACAACATTGGTGGCATATAAGAAGCAATAATCTGTCGATATTTGCGTCTGGTAATGTTACCACCCATCTTACAAATATCAACAGATTATTGCTTCTCATTATGTTTCAAACCTACAGGTGGCTCAGATTTCTCACCATAGTGTTGATAACACACTGCTTTTTTGACTTTTTGATGAAAGAGTTGCCTTCTAAAATTGCTTGCTTGTGTATTAAAATGGATTACAAGTGTCTTGGGCCTCAAGAATTTTTAGTAGCACTTACAAATTTTTATTATTTGTAATTTGAACATTTTGAAAGTGTCTGATTCTTTTATTATGATAATTATTCGTCATGACAAGCACCTGGGAGTCTGGTATGATCATGGTTATGTTTGTAGAGAAATTTTTTAATATGATGTTTTTAATTGCTATAATATTATACACTGAGTTATAAGCAAGGCCATTTGATTATTTTTCTGTAATAAATAAAGTCTTGAAAGTGAAATTACGTCTTTGCGACAAGACTTTTGTTCAGGCAAAAACAGGAATGTTTATATTTAATAAACTGTAAGGATTAGAAGAAATTTCATATTATTCAGTACCATCAGAGGGTTATTTTAAGTCATAGCTTTTGTAATTGGTAATCTTAGTAATTGGTTGCACCAGATCTTTTGAGGGGCTTCATAACAAAGGGGGTGAATACATCTGCACATGGCAATTTTCAGATTTTATTTTTTACAAAATATTTTTTATACATATTTTTCTCATTTCACTTCACGAACTTAGACTATTTTGTGCAGATCCATTACATAAAATTCAGATTAAAATACAATTCAATTATAGGTTGTGATGTAACAATGTAGGTAAAAAGCCAAGGGGGGTGAATACTTTTGCAAGGCACTATACATATATATATATTTAAAATAAAATGTTTCACAGGAAAGCTGGTTACCAGAGAGCTGGAGTCTTGTCCCAGCAAGCTGATAAAGTTCTGTTTGGTGGCAACAAATATATTGCATTGCTTATCATGGAATTGGTCTCAAATGAATAAAACAGTATTAGTGGACAAGCATTCTTAGTAGCTTGAGGCACTTCAAAAGCCTGTTCCTCACAGGAAGACAATAAATCCATGATTGTTTGGGAAGAAAAAAAAAATCATTCTTAAAAAAAAAAAAAAATTCATTCATTCATTTTCTGAACCGCTTAATCCTAATTAGGGTCACAGGGTGGCTGGCACCCATCTCAACCAACTCTGGGCGAGGGCAGAGTACACCCTGGACAGCTCGCCAGGCCATAGCAGGGCAGAAACATGTTGACGGCTATGCAGCCAACTATTGACGAAAATCAGCAGTGGTTCTCTCACCACAGACATTAAGAGACATGGCCGACCTTTGATAACCCAGTTAGCTGCACTGGGAAGTAAAAAAACATTTACCATCAAATACTTTCAATAAAATTTTGTTTCTTTACACAAAATAAATCTTAAATAAACAGTTAAAAAATGCCAGCTAGGACTTCCAACGCATCGGCATCGCATCAACAAGGTGCACTACTATCAACCCAGAGTTGGCAAGTTCAAATCCAGATTGATGCCACAGTCATTATTTTTTGATTCATTTACTTTTGAAGAGATGTTTCAGGTCACAAGATATGAGCAGATATCTTAGGAGTAGCTTAGCCAATCAGATCACACAATTGCTAACAACCAGTGAACAAGAACAGAACTAAAGCAGTTATAAATATCCCTGTTGTTAACCCCTCAGCCTCATTAATGAAGTGAAATAAAGGATGCTTTGAGAGCAGCCCACTCAGTAACTGGGTTATAGGGTTCTTTTTATTTTATCACTCATTAATTATTTATGATGTTTATTCATAGCAGTATGCATTTTTAGGATGAGAGTGAAGATGGTTTTAAATTAGACAGCTCATTAAACAGATACAGTATCCAGTTTGGAACAAAATGACCCATTTTAAACAAAATAAAATTCCTTCCACCATGAAAGTGGTGAAAGAACGTGCTGGGGTCACTTTGTGTAACAGACATAAGAATATACAGTTGGTTTATATAACGCCTGCATAGCATTAATAAATCACAGGGTTTTGTGATGTAAATACAGTAAAGAAACAAAGGGGCACTTAAGGTATCTCTGCCACGCAGCATGGATACCACTGCATGGACAATGTAGGAAAAAGTACCCATTTGGTTATTGGTTTTATTACCCAAGCATTTCTTTCCAAGGGGCAGGAGCGGGGGAAACTGTGATGTCCAGAGTTGGTGGAGGTCCTTTAAAATACAACTGGCTTTCTTTTGTAGTTGACCATTGTGTATATCTGCGAGGGAGTGTAGTGTAAGGAACCATCTTCTCTAGGCCGCACCGGTTCCTCGTGTTCGTTAATGTGTGGAAGACCAAGCAGATTTGATCAGTTCCTAATTAAGTTATTTAATTAAATACATTAAAATAATGGCATGTTTTTTTTATTACATGTGATACTGCATGGCCACGTTTCACAAAGTCTGAGTCGATCCTCCCTCTCCATGGATCAGATGATGTGCACCCTGCCTTCTCTCTGGTCCCAAGTCTTTAACCTCTTCGGAGCGTTTCCATCTTGTCGACCGGTTGTGTGTGTTTGAAAATACACATGAAATAGAATCTAAATCTAAACTGATGCTCTCCCTATCATATAACCTTCAACCTCTAGCAAAGCCATCATGTCTGCAGCCAAACACAGGCAGATCACAGCATAATTAAAAGTATACATCATTACACAGATGCAAACACACTCAATAAAAGTTGACAGATTTACAAAGTTGAAGACTGTCTTGTTTACGTGAAAGAATTTGGGAGTTTTCTATGCCTGTAATCTGGCATGACACTAAGAGTGTTTAACGCTTCTTTTCATGGAATGCGTTCATGTTTTACACAAATGCAGCATGTAATGTAAAAATGTAAAAACACAAAATATTGTGAAAAGAATTAAAGAATACACCTCTTATAAATTCTATCAGTAGTGTTACTCCGACGGCATGCTCTACAGATCTCACCACCTGCAGCAGATCCTTTCTGTTGTGTTCTGTGCAGCTGATCAGAAGGATCTCTACAGCTTGTCACTGGATGATGAGGGAGGTGAGCATGCTTTAACTTACTGAGCAAGTAAAACCACTGGGCCTTCCCCACCTGATGAGAGGTGCGTGTGGTCCAGGTGAGGTCAGCTGAGATGTGCACACCGAGGAACTCTACATGAATGCAAAGGGCAGAGCGATCGGGGTACCTTGACTTCCTGAAATAATTTTCGTGGTTTATGTAATGTTAATTTATTTTACAACCACTTTCATTTCTAATATAAATACATTATATATATAAAATATATTTTATATATATATATATATATAAATTATAATAATAATAATAAAAATTTAAAAATAAAGTTCTGGGGCATTTTGCAAAAAATATGAGTTTAAGGATAAATTTTTTAAATAATATTCATTCACTTGTTTATTTATTTATTTATTTTTATTTGCACTATTCACTATGAGCAAGTGAGCAGCATGGATTCATCTTTCATGTGGAAGGAAATTAATACAAATAAATGCGTGTAAGCATTAGTCATGCACAACGAGACCTCATTTGTCACTGAATATAGAATACGCAGATATCAGGCAGTGAGATCACATTTGAGGCTCAAGGTCAGTGCTGTTGTAGACTGGATTTTTTTTAACCATGTGATACAGCGCTAGCACTAACATTCCCTTCATTCCTTTCTGGCCTATCGCAAGCAATTATTCTGGTAAGTCAGGTGCCGTATAATTCAGCAGCATATTACAGTTTGCTCATTAGCAGACCTGCGAATGATAAATGATTCAGATCTCTTCGATTCAATTTATTGTTATTACGCACATGGGAGTGCAAGCTTTAATGAAAAATCTTGATAATATTTACACCAGACACTGAGACCACTACTAAAGAAATACTTTTTAAATTTATTGCAAAAATTGTACTCAAGCTCAAGAACACATTATTTAAGACTGTGACAAATCACTTTTTAGCTGTTTGATTAATCAAACAATTAATAATTAAACATATTTTGAAATATTTCACTAACACAACATTTGCTTCATGTTTCTTACAGTTGATTGGAGTTTAAGTGTGGCATGCTTTTCATTTTCATTTCAAAGAAAAACAGAGAATATATAATAAATGGAGACAATTACTCTCTCACTCACTCATTTGCCAAATCACTTAATCCTATTAGGGTTGCAGAGAAACTGAAGCATATCTCACCCGACCCTTGGCAAAGGCAGGGTTACACCCAGAACAGCTCATTCGCAACACTGCCAGGCCAACATACAGAACCCTTCACACTCACACCACCGGCCAATTGGAACAGCCAATTAGTGCATGTCTTTGGACTGTGGGAGGAAACCAGAGTACCCAGAGGAAACCCAAGCAAGTACAGAGAGAATATGTAAACGCCACACGGAAACACCCGAGCCTGGGACTCAAACCCAGGACCTTATTGCTGTAAGGCGGATGTGCAAACTACTACATCACAAATGCTGCCCTAAAAACAATTAATAAAAGAAAAATGTTATTATTTTAGCAGAACATTTCAAGTTTATTTGCAACACACACACACACTACATTCACACCTAGGGACAACTTGGAACAACCAGTTAGCTGAATGTGCATATCTTTAAACTGTGGAAGGAAACCGGAGTCCAACCACAAGAAGAACATGCATCCATACAGATCCACCCTTTACCAAGCCCGGAACTCAAACCAAAGGACGTGCTAACCACTACACTACCGTGACACTTTTAATATAAATAAAATTATTTTGTATAAATACAGTATTTATAATTCACCATCGCTAAACTATGTTCAAAACAGAGAAATAACACACATGGTGTCATGCTATTAGAGGAAAATAATCAATGATAAATTGGTGTTATGCAACCGGAAGGGTTTTTGCCACACCGGTTGATTAGTTTCCTATAATAGGACATCCCAATGATTTTCATTCCTCCAACACCACACCAATTAACTAACAATTCTATGAATTTTATCATTATTAATTATGAACATGCACTTTTAATATTCGTTTATGCTTGAAGGACATCAGTAAAACAAGTTAGCAGTTCTAGCAGCTATGTGTATACGATCATTCTCCAGTCAGCTTCACTTTCTTTTCTTCCTTTGAAGTTAAAAAGAGAAGTTTGAAGTTTAAACAAAAACAGTCCATCATGTTACTAAGATATCTCCAAGAATTTTGAAGACGCTTTTTCAATGTGACCTAAAAAAAATAACTTGACATCACAGGTCCAAATCGGTGACACAAGTCTGAATGTCAGGAAACTTCTGGATACTCAGAAAAACAGATGACACTTCTCAGATAATGATAAGATTTCATAAGTGAACACAATAACACAAACACACTGACTTCTACAATGATTATTCAGCTCTCTCTCTCTCTTTCTCTCTCTCTGTCATTCTCTCTCTCTCTGTCATTCTCTCTCTTTCTCTCTCTGTCAATATTTCTCTCTCTGTCAGTCTTTCTGCCTCCCTATCTCTCTATATCAGTATTTCTCTCTCTCTTTGTCAGTCTGTTAATCTTTGTCTCTCACCCTCCCTATCTCACTGTCAGTATTTCTTTCCCCCTCAGTCTGTTAGTCTCCCTCTACACAGTGTCAGTATTTCTATCTCTCTCTCTCTCTCTGTCAGTATATTTGTCTCTTACCCTATCTATCTCATTGTGTCAGTATATATCTGTCTGTGTCGGTCTGTTAGTCTCTCTCTCAGACAACCTCCCTATTTCACTGTGTCATAATTTCTCTCTTTGTCAGTCTCTGTCTCTCTCTCACACACCCTCCCTATCTCACTGTGTCAGTATTTCTCTCTCTCTGTCAGTCTCCCTCTCTCTCTCTCTCTGTCATTCTGTTAGTCTCTCTGTCTCTCACCCTCCCTCTCACTGTGTCAGTATTCCTCTGTCTTTTTCAGTCTGTTAGTCTCTCTGTCTCTCTCTTGCTCACCCTCCCTATCTCACTGTGTCAATATTTCTCTCCCTGTATCAGTCGGTTAGTCTCTCTATCTCTCTCTCTCTTACACACACCATCCCTATCTCACTGTCAGTATTCCTCTCTTTGTCAGTCTGTTAGTCTCTCTGTCTCACCCTCCCTATCTCACCCTGTCAGTATTTCTCTCTGTGTGTCAATCTGTTAGTCTCTCTCTCACATCCTCCCTGTTGTGTCAGTATTTCTCTCTCTATCAGTCTGTTAGTCTCTCTCGCTCTCCCCTTTCCCACTGTGTATTTCTCTCTCTCTGTCAGTCTGTTGGTCTCTCTCTCTCTCACACACACACATCCTCCCTATCTCATTGTGTCAGTATTTCTCTCTTTCTCACATCCTCCCTATCTCACTGTGTCAGTATTTCTCTGTCAGTCTGTTTGTTTCCCAGTCTCTCTCTCTTTCAGTATTTCTCTCTGTTAGTCTCTCTCTCTCTTGCTCTGCCTTTCTCTCTCACATCCTCCCTATCTCACTATGTCAATATTTCTCTTCCTGTATCAGTCGGTTAGTCTCTCTCTCTCTCTCTCTCTCTCTCTCTTTCACACACACACACCATCCCTATCTCACTGTGTCAGTATTCCTCTCTCTTTGTCAGTCTGTTAGTCTCTCTGTCTCTCTTTCTCACCCTCCCTATCTTACTGTGTCAGTATTTTTCTCTGTGTGTCAGTCTGTTAGTCTCTCCCTCACACCCTCCCTGTTGTGTCAGTATTTCTCTCTCTATCAGTCTGTTAGTCTCTCTCACTCTCCCCTTTCCCATAGTGTATTTGTCTCTCTCACACACACATACCCTCCCTATCTTGTTGTGTCAGTATTTCTCTCTCTCTCTCTCTCACCCTCCATATCTTACTGTGTCAGTATTTTTCTCTGTGTGTCAGTCTGTTAGTCTCTCTCTCACACCCTTCCTGTTGTGTCAGTATTTCTCTCTCTATCAGTCTGTTAGTCTCTCTCGCTCTCCCCTTTCCCATTGTGTATTTGTCTCACTCACACACACACCCTCCCTATCTCATTGTGTCAGTATTTCTCTCTCTCTCACCCTCCATATCTCACTGTGTCAGTATTTCTCT
The DNA here is from genome assembly GCA_028564935.1 of Neosilurus hyrtlii. NCBI lineage: Eukaryota > Metazoa > Chordata > Actinopteri > Siluriformes > Plotosidae > Neosilurus > Neosilurus hyrtlii. The sequence continues at coordinate 2,205,534 of JAOUQZ010000047.1, forward strand.
CTGTGTGTCAGTCTGTTAGTCTCTCTATCAAACCCTCCCTGTTGTGTCAGTATTTCTCTCTCTATCAGTCTGTTAGTCTCTCTCGCTCTCTCCTTTCCCACTGTGTATTTCTTTCTCTCTGTCAGTCTGTTGGTCTCTCTCTCTCTCACACACACACACCCTCCCTATCTAATTGTGTAGGTATTTCTCTCTCTCTCTCTCTCTCTCACCCTCCCTATCTCACTGTGTCAGTATTTCTATGTCAGTCTGTCTCCCAGTCTCTCTCTCTTTCAGTATTTTTCTCTCTGTTAGTCTCTCTCTCTCTTGCTCTGTCTTTCTCTTTCACATCCTCCCTATCTCACTGTGCCAATCTCTCTCTCTTTCTTTCTCTCTCTCTCTGATTTCTCTATTTACTTTTCCCTTGTCAAAAATCAATTACCCTATCTATATGCATTCAAGGGGTTGCCATGGTTTTGGTAGATAGAAGAAAACATATGGCCTTTCCAAGCCCATGATGCTCCGTCTCACACAGCAGGTTAGCGTTTCAGTACCCAGTGTACTGATAACATGCTGCAGAGTTCAGTACTAGGTCACAGCATATTATAAAATATCTACATTTAAACACAAGTAAAATCTAACTTGCAACTGTGTCAGTCGAGGTGTATGATTGGATGGTTCTATCAAAATACTGATTAAAAAGTCATGTCTGTCCATTCATTTCACCCCAGCATGCCAAGTACAGTCTCTTTTCCAACTTAGAACTTTATTGAATATTTCCCATTGAGAGCCTTTTTACTAGGTAGGCACTTTTGCCGTCTAAGTAAAAATACATGATAAATTGGTATATAAATTGTCTCTGCTCTGCCCCTGCCTGTTAGCATTAGCTCGCTGGTAGACACTTCTCTGCAGCAGCACAATTCTAACAAGATTGAACATCTGAGCTCACAGCTAATGTAGGGTGTGTGGTTGGGACTGAATTTTTTTGGTGCCAGTTTAAGTAGGTGGATATCAATTTTAATTTACTCTGCATGGGAGCATCAGCTGAAACGCATAACCATCCCATCGTAGTGCCTAAAAAGAACAGTGAAGGTAGACTAATGTCATTACAACCTCAGCATCTATTAGATTTAAGGAAGAATCTTACATTTACATTTATGGCATTTGGCAGACACCCTTATCCAGACTGAGTTATATTTATCATTTTTATACAACTGGGCAATTGAGGATTAAGTGCCTTGCTCAAGGGCTCACAATGGCACCATGGTGGTACTGAGACTTGGACCCCTGACCTTCAGATCAGTAATCCAGAGCCTCAACCACTGAGCCACCACTGTCCTATCACAAGATGCAGTTTAAGATGCAAAACCATAACACACAGCCATCAGTTCACGTATTAGGGGTTTAATGAGCTCTTAAGAAAGTCAGATGTGCTATGGTCATGTGACCTTGTAATGATTAAGCCCAACTTGCACAGCTGTGCCCCCTCAATGAAAACAATGTAAGACTTTAAATTATATGCATGTAGTACAGTCGGAATATTTAATGTCACAACTGACAAATTGACAGCTAAAATGATAAAAGCCTGCAAGGCTGGAAGGCTATAAAATTGCAAGCGGAGGATTTTAAAATAAAGCAAAAATTGAAGGACAAAATTATAATTTCAAGTTAAAATTATTAATTTTTACCTAGTTGATGTCTTGACTATATTTCATATTCATTTTGCAACTCATCTGATGGATGTAAGTTTGTGCTTTCATAGAAAATGTGACATTTTTTGGGTGACCCCAAACTTTTGAACAGTTTTGTGTCTTCTAATACCGTTGGAGCTGATTCATTTGTGTCTGAATGCCATAATGAGATATGTAGGCTGTTGAAAGTGAAAAGATAGAAAGAAATACAAAAAGAAAACTTTTAAAAAGTTAAAGTGCCTCTGGTACTGGCAGTGTAATGAATCCCAATACGGCAATTAGTCACCGAAAAGAAACTTTAAGGTAAGGATTGATATGTTTCCATTTTTAGAGCAATGATACTAAGCTTTCTGTGTATAAAACTTAATAAAGGTGTGGAATAACTAGAAAGGAATATGGTGGCCTATCATCAGTTCAGTATGTTTGGATGTACATCTTTGTGCTTAGATATAGTTCGTGTATGTTTGTGTGCATCTGTATGCAAGTGAAAGATGCGCAATAGCATAAAGCAGACAGATTGAATGGAACTGAAATGGTAGCTCTTCAGGTCCGTATTCAGCAGCATTCTTGTGTGCGGACCTCCTTCCTTCAGATTAGATAAACAATTTGGTGCAAACAGACTCAGCGAGTTTGACAGCTCAGTAAGTGAAGCAGCTCGAGAGCCGTGCACTGAAAGGGGGGTAATTTCATTTCATGTGTAAATATCTGTTTGGTGTCGGCGAGCGCAGATGCGCCCAAAGCCAGCCCGACAGCTCTGACAAGCAATTACTGTTCCTTGTGTTGTGCAGGTGACGAGCGCAAAAGCTGTTGCAAGAAAACATAACTCTACCAGCGTAAGACACAAACGCTTACACCGGTGACCTGACAGGAGAACGCCTCATATCAGGGCGAGATTACTGATTGGGTTTACTGATAGTACAGGGATGCCATGTGCTGCAAAAGATGGAACTAATAGGTCATTTTGTCTGAGCTGGAACCTGATGAGATCTTCAGAGAGTTGTGTGAACATTATAGTTATATGAGACAAGTGAAGTCTTAAAGTTAAATCCATATATGCATCAAGTATATCAACTGAGCTTATGTGATTTTTCCCTGCTCATGAAGTATTTGTTTATTCATTGAAATAATAAAGAGGCTGGCGCTTATCTCAGCCGACACTGGGCTGCTCGAAAAACCATTGCAGGGTCAACATACACACAACCCTTCACACTCACACTCATAATGTGCATGGCTTTGGACTATGGGAGGAAAACAAAGTACCCAGAGGAAACCCACACAAGCACGGGGAGGATATGCAATCTTCAAACAGAAATGGCTAAGCTGAGACTTGAACCCAGAACCTCCTTGATGTGAGGCGGACATGCAAACCAATACACCACTGTGATACCCAAAACACAGTGGCTATAATCCATGGGGTCAGTGATACAGCCTAGCCAATCCAACGAGTTTGCGTCACCTGAACAGACAATGCGGAAGGCAACATGTCTCCGAGCATGCCTAGTGTCACAGCACTCACACATACTTTGAAAAGGAGCAAGGAGTGATGCTGCTAGAAGGAAACGCAGATGTCTTTCAGAATCGCTTTAAAGAGCTATTAACACTAATTCATCACAGGTACCTTTTAAGTTATAAAAATAAATCATAAAACCTGATTTTATTTAGCCTTTTTAATGTTCCTGTGTGGTATACACTAAAACAATTATTCACCTCAGGCTCAGTGAATATACTCTACTTATTAACCGTACGTGAGGGCAGAACAGAGAAATTCCAGACTGAGGCTTGTAGTCAATCAGGCAGATGTCTGGAATTTCCTGTTTTGACCAAACTGACTTGTTAATAAGTTATTTATTATACGGCATATATCTTTAAACACCCTTCAACCCTAAAAAAAAAAAAAAAGAAAAAGAGGGAGCCAAAAGAAAAAAAAAGGAAGCCAAAGTCAAAGCCTAATGCTTATATCTGGTAGCAGAAGGCTCCACTGGCGAGATTCAGCTCTCTAAATTGACCCCGTCCATGTTCGCCATGAAATGCTTGTATGGATGAATGAGTGAAGGGAAAAAACTCTCAAGGCATGGACTATGGCCACCAGCCTCCTTTTTCTAAGAATGTACACACTACAAACAAGTAAAGATGTCCGAGTTCTTGAGCCTGTGAGTCCAAATTGTCCATGTTCTCTTTGTTAATTGTGAATGGGTATCGGCGTAAAGCATTCATTTCACTCGAGGTCGGGTTTACAGTGTTTTCAGTCTTTTGGCCTTGGATAAACTCAGAATTTTGCAACCAACAGTTGCATACTCGTTCCACTTGTCATTACAAAGCTACCAGTGGTAAATCTAATGTTTTTTTTTGTTTGTTTGTTTTTATTGATTTTTTGTTTAATAAGAAGCAGAAAAAAAAGATTGCCTTCCTTTGAAGTTCAAGTGTTGGTCTAGTGCTGGCAGCTGAGAAAAAAGGTTTTTGACCAGTCTGTACTGGGAAATTCCTGGCCACTCAAAAGCCAATCAGACCATACGTACTGTGGTTGGCAGACAATGTTAATTTTTACTTTTGGTGAACAATTTTTAACAACTTGTATATAAAAATATAACTCAACAAACTTTGAGACCCTATTGATTATTCATTAATTCACAAATTCAAGACATATGCAAGCACTGGTTATGGGTGCTTGGAGAGGTGCGTTATGGGTAAAACTGGAAAAGGAAGGGACATTAGTTTCTGTTTTGCGAACTAATAAACTAAGCTAAATAAAACAATTAACTCTGGTTAACAACAGATATCAACAGTGCAACAGACAGACAGCTACTGAAGTAGCAGCTAAATAAATACTGTGCGTGTGTGTGTGTGAGTTTGAGTGTGATGTTCAGTTTGCCATCAGAAAAATTTTTATGAGTGTGTTGATGATAGTTAGTATACTTACTTAGTGTGTTAACGTTTTAACAAAATGTTTCATCACCCAGGGATGCGCTTTATGCTTGTTTTTAGCTTTATCTAACAGGGCTGCTGATCTTGAGGAACTTTCGGAAGGCCAGGCCATCCAGGAGATTTATGCCCAAGCAGGAGCATTCACTTCCTGGAGAAATTGCACTATAAATCCAATGGCACTTGCATTTGCACCAACAGCAATCACATAAAACCCAAAGAGCTTATATAGACTCTCCCCACCTCCCATGCTGCTTGTTTCACTCCTGCCTCTGGCAGTACAGGCCACTAGTGCTATGTACATGAGGTATGGTGTTCATAAAAAGTTAATTATGTACACAGGAGGATTATGAAACAATAACCAAACGTAAGGTTAAACTGGAGAAAAAACGTCGGGTCATGATTTTATGAAGCCTGGGGTCGACTGTCCTAAGTGGTCTATGTAAATTCCATGTCTGCTGCTATATGCTGAGCGGTCAGCCATTTTTAGTTTTTTTCATAAGTGGATACTCATATTATACAGCACTATTATAAGGGTTTAGAAAAGATAGTTATTCATGTGAAGAGAAGGCTCATCACATATGTTTTCTGCACATTTTTATATGTTTTGTGAAAAATTATTGACTCTTGGCTCTGATTATTGTTGTTCACACGCTTGTAATCTGTCAGATTCTCACCATATGCTTACTACATTTCGTGGATTAACATGCCGAGCTGTAAACTCTCAGCCAGAGAGCTTCAGAGTAAAGTAGAGTTATAGATTTTGGAAATGGATATGTCAGAAACGTCCTCTCCAATGTCCATCCATTTTCTGAACCGCTTAATCCAAATTAGAGTCGCGGGGAGGTGCCCTTCTCAGCCGACTCTGGGCGAGGGCAGAGTACACTCTCGACAGCTTGCGAGGCCATCGCAGAAACACGCTGACGGCTATGCAGCCAACTCTTGACGAAAATCAGCAATGGTTCTTTTACATGCCCCTCATCACAGACAGTGAGATACATGGCCAGCATTTGATAACCCAGTTAGCTGCACTGGGGACTCTACCTTACACTCAAATATAATTTAATTTTGGAATATTAGAGTCAAAGAGCAGAACAAGGTCACAAAGTTTTGAAGATAAACAAGTGACATAGACCCATATACAGTTGTGTTCAAAATTATTCAACCCCCAATGCTGTAAAGGGCTTTAGGGACTATAGTGTACATTTGGAA
>JAOUQZ010000047.1:2234026-2246775 GCA_028564935.1 Neosilurus hyrtlii
TTTCATAGCTTTTGCCCTACGGCACGATGCGTTATCATCCTGAAAAATTGTGTCATCATCACCAAACACCTTTTCAACTGATGGAATAAGAAAGTGTCTAAAATCTCAGTATAAACTTGTGCATTTATTGAGAATGTAATGACTGTCATCTCTCCCATACCTTTACCTAACATACAACCCCATATCATTAATGATTGTGGAAATTTGCATGTTTTCTTCAGGCAGGTGTCTTTATAAATTTCATTGGAACGGCACCAAACAAAAGTTCCAGCATCGTCACCCTGCCCACTGAATCTCACTCTCCTCCAGTCATCCACAGTCCATGATTGCTTTTCTTTAGCCACTGAAACCTTGTTTTTTTTCTGTTTAGATGTTAATGATGGTTTTCGTTTGATTTCTTGGATGTAAATCCCATTTCTTTTAGGCAGTGTCTGACAGGGCATATTGCTATAAGTTTTTTATCTTGACACTTTGATGTCTTCCTTGGTTTACCAGTACGCTTCCCTTTTACAATTCTCCCATTTGATTTGTACTTGGTCCAGATTTTAGACACCAGTGACTGGGAACAACCAACCAATCTTTTGCAACATTCTATGAAGATTTACCTTCTTCAACAAGTTTATAATCATCTCCTTTGTTTCAACTGACATCTCTCGTGTTAGAGCCATGATTTATGTCAATCAGCTCGGTTCAACAGCTCACTAAGGTTTGCAAGCACTCTTTTTAATGTAATCGAATACAGGTGTTTGTTTTAGCACTGCAAACTACTTGTAGTGTTTTTGCTTGGTGAATCCATAAGATTTTCCTCAGAATTCCTCTGTTTGATTTGTAAAAACACTTGAAATTGACTACAGTTTTCTTTCTTTTTTATTTTTTCTAAGTGTTTCATAAAGCCAGAAGGTTGGACTCCTAAATGAAAATAGTTTTGTGGCATGTCTGTGATTTTTTTTCTACACAATTAAACAATTGAATGTACATCTTCAAAGAGTGGTGATTCCACACTTTTTGCCAAGGGTTGTATATACAGTCAGTGTATCGATGCCCTAGACAAATTAAATAAATAAATTCTTACGGTGAAAAATGTTGGACAAATTTACACTTCTATATATTAACTTGCTTAGGGGTATTATGAACCATGCAGGGGTATTATGAACCTTAGCCAGACATGAGGAAATTATCAAACTTTAGCCTTGTTACCAGCAGTAGTACTTTCATGGCCTTTAGTTCCATGGCCTCTCTTACTTTCTTTCTTTTGTTTATAGAATGCACTGTTTGTCCTCCTGTAAGAAGTTGCTGCTGTTTGCTTTGCGTTTCCATTTCCTTGGCATAATGATCCAAGAGTGACCATAAAAATTCATTTCTTTATATTCATACACTATTATAATAATAAACATGTGACATATTATTTATGATTTCTCTTTTACAAAAAGTATGGCTCGGTATCAGCAAGTCTCCCTTATCAGGTAAAGTTCATATAGAAAAAAAAGCATGGAAAGTAACTGTAGGCCGACAGCTCCATCGCTTGTAGTTCAACATTTAAAATATTTATATCTGAAGAGTAAAAATTTACTGGTATGCTACTTTTATAATTTTTCAACATTACCATTTCCATTTTTTAGACTTGGTGCTACAAAGATATTTTATCCTTTAAAGTTTATTCCTAAATTTATTGGTTATTTAAGAGTCCTTCAAAGTTCAGAAATGTAAATGTATACTATCTGTTGTTACCATGGTTCATAATACCTCAATGCTCAGTACAACAACCGCCATTTTTTTCCTGCCAATAACTACTAAATAGTTATATAAAGTTTAGGTTTTTGGAATCCGATTAAAGAAGGCTTGAAGCAATAACCATTATGACAACAAGATTTATTTATTTCTTCGGCTTAATTCACGGCAGCCTAAGCAGTGAGGTCCAGATGTTCCTCTCCCCAGCCACTTCTTCTAGCACTTCCGGGAGGACACCGAGGCGTTCCTAAACCAGCCGAGATACATAATCCCTCAAGCATGTTCTGGATCAACCCTGTGGTCTCGTCCCGGTTGGACATGCCTGAAACACCTCACCAGGGAGGCATTCAGAAGGCATCCTTATCAGATGCCAGAGCCACCTCAACTGGCTCCTCTCAACGTGGAGCAGCAGCAGTTCTATACCGAGCACTTCCCGGGGGACAGAACTTCTCACCCTATCTCTAAGAGAGAGACCTGCCACCCTGCTCATTCACAAGGAAGCTCATTTCAGCCCCTTGTATTTGCGATCTTATTCTTTCGGTCACTACCCAAAGCTTGTGAACATAGGTGAGGGTAGGAGCGTAAATCGACTGGTAAATTAAGAGCTTTGCCTTCTGGCTCAGCTCCCTCTTTACCGCGACAGACCAGTATAAGTTCCGCTTTACAGCAGAGCCTGCACCGATCCATCTGTCGATCTCACGCTCCATCCTTCCCTCACTCGTGAACAAGACCCCAAGATACTTGAACTCCTCCACTTGGGGTAGAACCTCATTCCATACCCGGAGGGTGCATTCCACCCTTTTCCGGCTGAGAACCATGGACTTGGACTTGGTGGTGCGGATTCTTATCCCAGCCGAGATCCTATTACCACCAAACCAGAACCCCTCAACACCTTGGCTGCACCTAGAAATTCTATCCATAAATATTATGAACAAAACCGGTGACATAGGACAGGCCTTGGCAGGGCCCAACCCAATCTGGAAGCGAATCGGCGAACTTTATTCTGCTGGAGGGGTTTGCGTGTCCGTATGATCCTGGGAGCTATGTTGCTGGGGGTATTATGCCCCTGGTAGGGTCCAAGGCAAACAGGTCCTAGGTGAAGGTCCAGACTAAGTGCGGTTCAGAAGACCCCTATGACAGAAAAATAATGCTAGGGCTGAGTTTCCTTTGCCCAGAAGCGGGTTACCGGGTTCTCCCCTGGAGCCAGGCCTGGGGGGAGGGAATCGAAGGCGAGCACCTGGTGGTCGGGCTTCTGCCCATGGAGCCCGGCCAGGCCCAGCCTGAAGAGGAGACTTGGGTCTGCCCTCCCATGGACTCACCACCTGTAAGAGGGGCTATAGGGGTTGGGTGCAGTGCGAGCCAGCTGGCAGCCAAACGCATGGGTTCTGCTGGACAGATCCTCGGCTACTGACTCTGGCTTTTGGGATTTATTTATTTATTTTTATTTTTGTGAAAAACACACTTTTGTTTAGAGAATTCCTTTTGGATGTTCAAGAAAGGCACATGGCACCAAAACATGAAGCTGACTAATCATGTTATCAAAGCAGGGAAGTATGGGATGTACAACACCGACAAACTTACGAGAATCATAATGATTCATTATACCCCTGGTTTATAATACTCCATGCTCCACTATTTATGGTCAACTGACTTGTGAGAAAAATAATCCTCTTCTTCGTGTAAACACACAGCTTGTATATTCATCAACGCTTCATTATTTCTAACATTTCGCCATTTTGTTTTATTTGAAATACATGAACACACTGGATCACTCAGCACTGAACATGACCACCCAGTGTTTCACTCCTACTCAGAATAACAAGTTTCATAGAAAGAACTGAGATCTCAAAGCAGGCTTACACATTGTTGAACTTTACCAGTGTCCGGTTACATAATTCTGTATGCTTCTCACATTTTACCCCTAATTTAGTACCCTGCCAATTCTTACCCACCAGCCAGCACTGGGAGAATCATACAACTATTGCAAGAATGCTATGTTGATGTTCATAAATGATACATACTTCAACTACAAATATGAAGCCAGCCAGTCTATTACCGCTGCATCAGAGGGCAGTACAACTCACTCTGAGAAAAGTTCTACTTGCCCTCATCATCATACCTGTGCTTACAGATCTGTGATAGACTCGGGTCACTGTGATTGACAGGGAGAGAGATAGACCAATCCTCCCACAATAATCATTAACAATAATCATTATAATTACAATAATAATCAATATTTAAAAAATTACAATACAAATCAACCATATGGCACAATATGGTTTGCTATCTTGAGAAAATAGACATTAAAATACACTATATTGGAATGGGACAATTTGATTGGTCTGCTATCATGGGAAAATAGACATTTATATATGCTACACGAAAATGGCACAGTCTGATTGGTCTGCTTTCTTGGGATAACAGACAGTAAGATATCTCGCATGGGAATGGAGCAATTTGATTGGTCTGCCATCTGGGAATTTAAAAAATTCTGAGTGGATAATGTTTAAAACAAAAAGACGGACACTAATGGTTGTCACAGTCACTTGGAGCAGGCGAAGTCATCATAAACATTCTTTAAAATGGAAAAATCATAAAAATCTTATTTCAGATTGCTTTATGCTTCTGTTTGTGTAGAATATACTAAAACAGTTATTCATCTCTGGCTCAGTAGATGTTGATGTTTCGTCTCAGGGGCTATTTCGTGATATCCACCTCACCTATACATATTATTTAAAAAGTCTGTGGAGAACGAATAAAGAAGCACAAAAGCAGAAAAGTAATATAAAAGTTATGAGCCAAATGTATAAAAGTTATACTTTTTCAGTGCCAGACAGAACATGATGATTTTTTATTGGTAATTTTCTCATAATATTTGCTGCATTAATAAAATATACAGTATTTTTGATGTGTGTATACTTTTGGGTGAGTGGAAGGTAAGGCTGTGTGTGTGTGTGTGTGTGTGTGTTGGTATCACAGTACACAGCTCTAGAGCACGTTGCATGTTCTCATTAAGGCCAACAGTCCTGATCCTGCTTCCTCATAGCTGAAAATGCAAACCGTCTCAACCATCACAGCCACACACATTCAGTCCTGAATTTCAGACGACCACAAGAATAAAAGTAAAATGAAACTCAACAAGACAGTGGAAGACAGGGAATGTTGATGTCTTTGGAGTTAGTGTATAACTATCTGGAGCACATGATATCTAAATGTCCACTGGGGTTCAGCTGGATAATTTCCTCTCTCTCTATACTTTTATGATTTTTCCCCAGCAAAAGCAAAAAAGGATAAAAGTAAAAGTTCCTGTCTTTTATCCAAACAATTTATCCAAAAATGTCCTTCTCATTTTCTTCTCGCTTTTCAGTCTCCATCCATCTGCTATCTGCTATCGCTCGTCTTCTTCATTCCTTATTATTCTCTCTCCAGCCCCTCTGTCTGTCTTCCTTTCTTTCACTTTTCCATGTTACTACCTCTTCCATCTTTTTTTAGCACTTTCTCTCTCTACCCTTTACTCACACACACCCCTCCCTCTATCTATGACTGTCACCATTTCTCTCCCCCCCTCCTCTTTCTGTTGCTCTTATATTCCTCTCTCCCCCACTTCTCTCTTTCTTCCTCGCCTCTTTCCCTTTTTCCAACCTCACTCTACCTTGCCTTCTCTTCCCCCTCCCTCTGCCATCGCACCCGGAACTCACACCTTCAACACACCTCTCCCACTAAGCTTTTAAACTTTGGTTATATTTCAGTGTTCTTTAGATGAAAACCGAACCCCCTTCAGCACCATCACTCCATCACACTGTCCACAGAAATCAACAGTTATTTATTAAATATAATCAAAGACAAAACAATATGCAGCCTCTTTATCAGCAAGTCTCAACCAGAATTAAAGTAAGTCACGCAGTGTCTTCATACAGCATTTTCCTCAGAGAACTCATAATTTAAAAAATTATGCCTTTTTCCCCTTAAATTTGACTTTGAGAGTTGACTCTGAACTGAGGGCACATGACACGTCGAGAATCCTACACATTTATCAGGTTTTGTGTATTTACACACAAATAAAAAGGTGCAAAACGCTGCTTTCTATTTTTCTTCTGTTTATTTATGCACTCATTTGCCGTTTAGTCATTACTATTAAAGTTGCAGGTAGGCTGCAGCCTATCTTAGCTGACAGTTGGTGAAGGCAGGGTACACCTTGAACAGCTCATCCGACCACCGCAGGGACAACGCACACACACAACCATTTACACACACCTAAGGTCTTAGCCTAGCGTGCAAGTCTTTGGACTGTGGGAGGTAACCAGAATACCCAGAAGAAATCCACAACAATGCCTGAGCCTGAGACTCAAACCTAGGACCTTCTTGCTGTGAGGCAGATGTGTAATCACTATGTTCACAATGAAATCTCATATTATTTCATGTAAAAGTGAATATTTCATTTAAAAAAAAAAAAAAAAAAAAAAAAAAAAAAAGAAAAGGTTTCCCAACCCGAACCCCATACAGCTGGACTGACTGAAGACTTTTCTGTACACACGTTACATAAACTCTGCTTAGTTGAAGGGAGGACTCTGCAGCCTTAACTCTGACTGCACTCTTTGAAAAATAAATAAATAAATATGTAATTTTATTCATATTTTATAGAGTTTTAATTATTAGAAATTTAATCCAGGAAATATGGGTTGTTGGCTTTATTAAAGACTCTGTCCTTTGGGAAAGCAAGAAAATAATAGAAGTAAATATTTCATTATGGTGCATTATATTAGAGCAGAGCAGTAAGGAGAGAAAGAAACCTTGAGAAATAACCTGTCTCTTTGTGCTGGGGGTATGGGAGAAAGGAAAGATCTTTATCCAGATAGTCAACCATCAGAACCGTATCTCCGGGCTCCTGAGTGGTGCGTCAACAAGGTGTACTGCTATTACCCTGGAGTTCGAGTCCAAGTTGATGCACGCAGCCATCCATGGACAGGCTAACTGTCCAAGCTCTCAAGGTAGACATTCGCTGACTTTCCTGTCACTTAAGAAACCACCAGGCAATCATGGGCATCCATGAACTCATGCATACAAGGGGAGAATAGTGCTTTCCCTCCCACCAAATATGTATGAGCAGCATTTTTAAAAGACGCGGGCAGCAGGCATCACCTGTCTCTTGCACCTGCCCTGCATTGTTGATGGAGGAGCTTGAACATGGAGGAATACTTGATGGGAGGGAACTGGTTCAGACTATATAAACAGAGAAAAATCAGTGCTGACTTCAGCAGGGTTAGCAACTTTTTTATGCTTGCTGTCACAGATGAAAATCCCTCATCATAAAACAATTTAAAAAGGGCAGTGACCGCTTATTGATTCAGACTGTGGGTTACTGAGCCAAAAGGTCAGGGGTTCAAGCTCCAGTACCACCAAACTGCTATGTTTGGGCCCTTAAGCAAGACCCATAGCCCTCAATTGCCAAGTCAATAAGGTCATCTGCCAAATGCTGTAAATAGAAATAAAATTCTTCGTTTGTGAGCTAAGAACTCGGAACGCATTACAGACGATATTGCAGCATTGTAAAGATGGCCAACATCAAGATTTTGGAAGGGAAAGAAATTTCTATAAAAAGCTATAAATATGATGTTGACAATGGCGAAACGTGAATTTGAAGAATGTACCTTACCTAGGCATATTTCAGTTTTACAGAACCTAGGTATTCTTCCTAACAGCATCTTCACTGTACAATATAATCTGAACCCAAGAACACAATTGATCACGTCTCGTATGAGTAATGTCAGGTTTAAGAAGCTCCATAAATAACTCCCGCATGTTCTTGCTTCGAACCATCCATGAAATATACGGTCCTTCCTGTCCTCACAGTGCAGCAAAAGCACTTCTTCTTCATTTCTGTAATCACAAAGCGCCCCCGATTATTGCTTAATGTTGCACGGCGTTATAGCGCACACCATCCTGACCAGCCGCCTCCAAGTCCCCATAGCATACGAGCTCATGGTCACCCTCATTAGACAGCTGGTTGGTTCGTGGACAATAAAATCACAGCTGTGGAAAGTGGGCCATGATTATGACTCCTCCAGTAGAACACCTTTTTTTTTTAAAACCGTGCGTGTGCGTGTGTGTGTGTAGTGCTGATTAGTTGTAATGTAGTGGAGGTTATGTAAATGATTAAATCCCAGATAACTTCATTTCAACACCTACAGTCATAAAGCTTCAGTGTTTAATAGAAAAGAGATTGGTTTCAAATTAAACAACTGTATTATTGCATGCTGCAGATAGATTACACATGGGAAAGACCAGACAGAGTGTGAGAAATGGCAGAAAGTGTTCAGCTATGGGAAGGAATGGGTTTTTACTGGCATCATAATTCTTAGTGTATGCACATTTAATCCGTTTCAATCTTCCTCAACAATTAAAAATGATTTCTAATTTTCTTTAAAAACATTTCAAACCACTATTATGTTTCTTGAAAGGCAAAATGGTGGCACAGCAGTTAACATGTCCGCCTTGAAGTAAGAAGGTCCTGAGTTTGAGTCCTGGGCTTGGCGAGAGTGTTTCTGTGTGAAGTTTGCATGTATTGCCCATGTTTGCGTGGGTTTCCTCTGGGTACTCTGGCTTCCAGTTCAACAGTTCAAAGACATGCACATTAAGCTGAATGGCTGTTTCAATGGCCACTAGGTGCCAGTGATAGGGTGAATGGTTGTGTGTATGGGGACAGAGGTGGCTCGTATTTGAGGCTCTGTGTTACTGATCTGAAGGTTGGGAATTCAAGACTCAGTACCACCATGTTTGGCACTATTGGGCCCTTGAGCTCAACCCCTCTTAGATGCTTAGTTGTGCAAGTTTCTCTGGATAATGGAATCTGCCAAATGCCTTTGTGCAGTGGATTAAGCAGTTCAGCCAATTAGTGAGTGCTTCTGGAAAGTTTGTATGAACTTTTAACAAACATTAGATACTGAATTAACATCCTCATGTGCCTAACTTGCACATCCATACCTTCTTGGAATGATGTTTGCTGGTTGACTACTGGAGAGGTGGTCAATGGTCTAGAATGATCATGCAGCAGGACAACAACCTTAAATAAATAGGTCGTTCTACCAAATAACATTAAAGAATAATAAATGTTTTGGAATGGCTAAGTCAAAGTCCTGACCTCAATCCAATAGAAGTGTGTGAGCAGTTCATGTGAGGAGCATCCCAGAGTTGAAGCTGTTCTGTACAGAGAAATGGACTTAAATCAGTTACCACAAATGGACATTTACCTTTACTACTGCATAAAAGGGTCAGAAAGCAAAGTTCACATACATTTGTCATTCACAGATATCTAATAATGGATCGTTTTCTTTTAAAAAAAAAAAAAAAAAAAAGGCCAAGCATAATATTTTTGTCTGATTTGTTTAACTGGGTAAGGTAGCAGTGGTGTTGTGGTTTGCACATCTTCCTCATAGCAAAAAGGTTTTGGGTTCAAGTGAGTGTGTGTGAAGTGTGCATGTTCTCCCTGTGCTTGCGTGGGTTTTCACTGGGTGCTCCAAATTTCCTCCCACAGTCCTAAAGACATGCACATAAGTCTAACTTGACTGTTCCAAATTGTCCCAAGGTTGTGTATGTGCTGGCCTTGCGATGGTCAGAGTGTACTCTGCCTTTGCCCAGTGTTGGCTGAGATAGGTTCTATCCTCCCCACGACCTTAATAAAGAAATAAGCGGTTTGGCAAACGAGTGAGAGTGAGTGTTCGTTCATCGGTTTTCATTTCCTAGTACTAGATTTTCTCTAACATGGTTAGCAGTTCATTTTACTCTTCATGGAGAAACTCCTTCACATAAATAACTCAAGCATGGAATCATCCTTCTCATTCACTTCCACCATCTCTGTTCCTCTACCTCTACCCCCATTCCCATTCCACCCCAGTCTGGGCAACTCTGGTGTCTTTTGAGGGCGGTCAGGGATACATGCAGGGATGCATTAAGCAAAAACCAATTTCACACAGAGCCAATTTCATAAATATTGAAAGCAAGTCTACCTTCAGCTCCACTTGAGTAGCTTTAGAGCGATACACAAAGCCATCAACAAGAGGCCTGAGCTTCAGCGCCGCTCTCCACTGACGCGTTTTATTAAGCTTCACCTGACGGATTAAGGAAGTCCACACTATGGCTACAAGGATACCTGACAGCTCGGCATACTTCAGAAAGTGTTTAATCTTATATGACACTACAGTGTCTTGGGTCTCATCTCTGATTGGTCAGAAGATTTTGGTTATTTTATTGTGACAGCAGTATTGACTACTGATTACTTTGTCTATATTAATGTTTTCGCTGTAACACATCAAGGTTCCTGATGCATGGACCTGTATGACGGATGCACCACAGAAAATGATCTAATACTGTCTAATTTTTGAGGTTTGCTGAGGTTTTCTATGGATTACTTGGTGAAGGAGTATCCAGGGTCAGAATATTATAACAGTCATTATCAAAGTTCCCTGATTCAAGATAAAGAGGTTTATGCATAAGCTTTATTATAGGACATTGACAGTACACGCAATATGATTGGCTGACACTGGAGCAATAAATCGCATATCTGGGCTGGGGAATATGGAAAGTTAGCTGTTAGCTAGCTGCATTGTGTGCTTTGGTTTCTAGCAGCTTCCAGAAAACAACAGTATGCACAGTATTATTGGTCAACACTGGAGCAATAAATCACGTATTCGGACTGGGCATATCCAACCAGCATGTTAGCTGTTAGCTAGTTGCACTGTGTGCTATAATCTTCAGCAGCTTCCAGAAATGCATTCAGTGTTTTCTTGAAGAGAAAGGTGTACAGAAAAATTCTAAGGGATAAAGAGTTTACAATATCCCTGCATAGTACTTTTTGCTCATCAAAAAGTTTGTTTGTTACAGGAAACGAAGCAAGCTGAAAGCTAATAAAGCCCTCACAAACAAATGATGGTGCCTTGTTTAGATGCAGGCACTCTGGAGCTAGCACCCCAGTGTGAATGAAAAAAACGTAACCACGTCTAAAACGATTTTAAAAAAGCCCACTAGTTTAAAAAGTAAACTATATATTCATATATTAACTTTGTTCGCTCGGTCAGTACAGAGAAATTTCAGCCCCTGGCCTTTTTGCCCTTTTTGTACTGAAAATCTTGGGCTGAGGTTTCTCTGTACAGACCTCACACTCAGTCAGTAGTTTAAACACTACATGGAAACACAAGAAAAACAATGCGTGACAACCACCTGCTCCAAGTGACCAAAAATAACACAAGCACCAACCGTTTTGATTCAAGCATTTTAGATTAATTAATTTATTGATAGCGGACCAACCGGAACCTGCTGTTCCCTTGTAGTATATACAACTTTTTGTTTCATAGATAATTCATGATGTGTTGCAGTTATTTATTGCATTTAAACAAAATAATGAAGATACAGTTTTTGTATTTTGTTATAGCCAGGATTGTTAGGAATGTAACAATTGTAAAACTTCAGACATCATGCTCCCCACACAGTCTCCAAACACAGTGAAACCAGACTTTTAGTGCAAGGTTAAAAGCTGGCAAACAGAGCAGACACAGAGTAATAACGTGAGCATAGGATATGGGATATATGGGAAAATCGGTGTGGTTCTGACACCAGCACATCTGAACAGAGAAATTAATTGGAAGCAGTTTGTTGTGAGAGAAGAGGTGTTTGGGCCACAAGTTAACACGATGTTCTTTTCATGGTTCCACCTGCAAGTTACACACACCATCCACTTTGTGAAAAAGGAAAGCTCTCAGTACAAGTTCAACCCAATTTCTAGAAGCTAGGAGCATGACAAAAATCATTAGATATTCTGGGAGTGTGACAAATATGTCACTTTCTTCAACCCATATCAGCTGTCCAACTATAGACCAGTATCAAACCTCCCTTTTATCTCCAATATCTTAGAAAAAGCTGTAGTGCAGCAGTTATGTTCACATCTTCGTAGGAATAACATTCTTGAAATGTATTAGTCAGGATTTAGACCTCATCATAGCATAGAGACAGCACTCGTTAAGGTGGTAAATGATTTACTGGTGGCTTCTGACCACGGCTGTGTCTCTCTGCTTCCGTTACTAGACCTTAGTGCAGCTTTTGACACTCGTGATCATACAATTTTCTTTGACAGAAAATGTTTTGGAGTTAAGGGAACAGCCCTCTCCTGGTTTAAATCTTATTTAACGGACCATTATCAGTTTGTAGATGTAAATGTTGATTTCTCTATACGTTCTAATGTTAAGTTTGGTGTTCCACAAGGTTCTGTCTTAGGCCCGCAGCTTTTACATGCTATACATGCACCTTCTGGGTAATATTATTTGTAAACATGGTATTAGCTTTCGTTGTTACACTGATGACACACAGTTATACATTTTAGCAGAATGAGAGACACTAGCTAAATAAAAGTTGAAAATTGTGTAAAGGACATTAGACACTGGATGCTTACTAACTTCCTCTTACTAAACTCTGATAAGACAGAAGTACTTGTACTTGGTCACAGGCAGCAAGAAATAAGGCTTCTGATTATGATTTGGATGGTGTTTCAGTGTCGTTGTGTGTAGCAGTTAAGGACCTTGGAGTGATTATTGACCCTGTTCTTCATTTGAAGCTCGTGTAGATAATATTAATCAGATACCTTCTTTTATCTCAGAAATATTGCTAAAATAAGAAATGTGATGTCACTGCATGATGCAGAAAAACTTGTTTATGCCTTTATTACCCTTAGATTAGATTTTTGTAAGGCGTAGCTGTCTGGATGTTCTAATAGGTACATAAACAAGCTCCAGTTAGTCCTGAATGCAGCAGCAAGAGTTCTTACTAGAACCAGGAGACACTAGCATATCACCCCCCATCTTATCTACACTGCATTGGCTCCCAATTAAATTTCAAATTGAATATAAATTGCTTATAATCTATAAAGAAGTTAATGCTCTTGCACCACATTATCCTAGCGAACTTCTTGTTGTTTATGATCCAGCTCGCCCACTTAGATCAAAAGGTGCAGGCTGCTTAGTGATACCTTGAATACT
>JAOUQZ010000047.1:2246875-2274542 GCA_028564935.1 Neosilurus hyrtlii
TAAATATAAAAATGCAAAAGGATAGAAATAAGAAATTATATAGAATAAAATAAAAATAAAATATACATACAAGATAATTGTGGTTGGATAAGGTGAACAATTATTGCATGATTGATATCAGGCACCAATGTTCTTCCTCCCACTCCTGGCTGAGAACCCTAGCGAGAAAACGGCGATTGGTCAGTTATCTCAGGAACATACAGTAAATAATTATTACATAATACTTGACAGACTGTCACGGGCACTCGAGCAGGCATTCATTTCACACATTTAAACCATAAAAACCTCACTTTAGCTTTGTGTGTGTGTTTTCCATACTATATACTGAATGGCCTTTAGGAAGTTCTTTTTCCTTTTGTTTTTTAATAAGCTGGGTGAACAGAACAGATGCTGTTAGCTACACAGAGCTATTAGCCTGCAGAAAGAGCTCATCTGATGTGCCTCAGTGTCATGGTCTTTTTTCAGATTAGCTATAAAAACAGCGTGTTTCCTGTAGTATATACTAAAACACCTTTACAGAGCACAGTTTACATCATTTCATTACTGTTTCTTGATTTCTGATCTTAGGTAGTTTCCAAAACATAGCTATGTGCCCCACCTTCGCCCAAAGTCGGCTGAGATAGGCTTCAGCAGTACAAATCGTGCAGAGAAATGGATCCTATAGCCAGCCCAAAGTGCTGAGCTCACCTGATTTGCTAGTTTTACTGTGTTTTTCATAGTATATACTAAAACACCTTTGGAGAGTGCTGGTGGGATTTGTGTTTAAATGAGTACACTGATCCGAAGAGACCAGATGCCGATAACTTCACAGAGCTATTAGCTGACTAACTTCAAAGTGTGGATCACCTGATCTGCCTCAGTGTTGTGGATAAAATATGTAAATGTACACTATATAAATCTTAATTTTATGTGTTTTTCATTATGTTTCTGCATTATGTTTCTGCATAGTACAGTTACGCACCTCTTTGGCTCTGCACCTGCCTGCACTGGTAGCTTACCTGCATCCATCATATTATTAAAAAAAAAAAAAAAAAAAAAAAAACAAGGTGGTACTGGGGCTTGAACTGCCGGCCTTCTGATCAGTAACCCTGTGCTCATTCATTACTTTTTAGTATGACAATGAATGAAAACATTCAAACAATTCCACTGAGAAATCATCCAATTGCATGCCTTTGGTTGCTACAATATATGTAGCCTGCACCATGTGTGCACCATGTTTAAAAGGATAGGAATGAAGATAAAACATGTTTTTAACCTGATACTCCTGAGGAAACAATATATAATAAGCCCCCTTAAAACCCATTAAATCACATATCGGTAAGTAAATAACAGGTTATTCAAAATGACAGCGAGTTTGTGTTTTTCAAAATAAATTTGGAGAATATGTTTGAAATGAACCCTGAAATGAAACCTGCACTCAGCATATGTACTGTTCACCTGTCGATGTGATTGGCTCGTCGATGTAACTTACCAGATATTTAAGAGAGTAAAGGACTTGCGTAATGATTTTACTTGCAGTAGGTCTGTCTAGGTATGTCTATTTTGTGATCAGTTTCATCGAGGTGGGACCCAGACTCTAAATCCGTCTCCAAAACAGGACTCATTATAGATACACATTAAGCTGCCTAGCTGAAGGAAGGCAAACAACGGAGGAAGAAACTAGTCATTTGAGAGCCTTCAGCAGGAAGAGTGTGTCTTCAGCTGATGGTGGTGCTGGGAGGTAATGGATGGTGATAGTGCTGTTGGCTGCGTATCGATTAGCCACACTAGGCTCTGGTAACTGATAGAGTTCATCAGGGGTTGCAGTTATAGGGAGAGATTTAGAAAGGCAAAGAGGAGTTAAGGACAACTATTTCCTGTATCTCCCAAATCAGTCTGTTTCTCCAATAAAGTCTTACTTCAGCACATGATTTATTAATGAGCAGTGGGTGCAACAGAGCAGCAGAATTTACACAACCTGTAAAAATATATATAACACAGGTACTCTCCAGGATTCAGAAACATCCGAAAATTTGAGTAAACAAATACAGACACGACTAGTTTAATAAAGGCAAAAGAAATAAGTGTAAGAAATTCATAGGTATGATCAAAGAAGCCAGAAGTAAACACAAGGCTTAGTATAAATGCATAAATTCAGAAGTGTACCATAACACACACGCATGCCTTAACACTGTCTTAAAAAATCTTATAATTTCTCATTTGCTGAACACCTCCATCCTTTATTAGGGTCATAGAGAGGCTAGAGGCCATCCTAGCCAACTCCAGGCGACAGTTGGACCCTAAACATTCACCATTCACACTCACACCAACAGCCAATCGAGAATATCCAGTTAGCCTAACATGCATGTTTCTGGGCCGTATTAGGAAACAGGAGTACCCACTTAAGACCCACACATGCCCAGGAAGAACACAAAACAAACACATACAGCCATACATCCTCACACTCACATGTAGGAACAGCCAATTATCCTAATTTGAAATAGCAAATTATCCTAATGTGTATGTCTTTGGACTGTAGGAGGAAACTGGAGAAAATCAACACAAGGTCAGGGAGAACATGCAAACTCCAAACAGAAACAACCTAGCAGAGGGCTCGAACTCAAGACCTTCTTACTGTGAGACAGATGTGCCAACCACTACGCAACTGAATCACCTCTCTAAAAAACATGTATAAACAGATTCTACTAAGCAGCCATCTAATTCCAGGTAATATTGTCCATATCTTCCTTTTGCTATTCCTGCTATTAAGGATATAATGAAGGGTAAGATTTGGCCTTGGCAGTAATCTGTACCTAGTGAGTGCACATTTTAGAGTTTCCATCTCACAAGTGCACCCTCTTAATAAGCTTTTTGCAGTAATTAGAAGCAGACGACTTCCTCCCCAGGAGAAATACAAAATCCTAGGATTTTCTTAAGGGCATTAGCCGAACTTTACCGTAACTGGACCTTAGAGAATCTTCCTCCACTGGCGGAATACTAAAAGCATCCTCAATGCCTCTAATTGCTCACCGTGCCAATCCCCCACCCAAAAAAAAACAAGGGAACTGATGAGACAAGCACAATTTTCCCTATGGTGACTGCAGGAGGCTCTTTTCTTCCCTGTACATTAACTCTCCCTTGAAAATACAACAAAGGAAAATTACACATTTCCCAGTTCTCCAACACAATCTGTGACTAATAAGGAGCTTAAAATGATGGTAAACTGATGCAATTCACAGCAGTATATAATTTCAGTGAGTAACAACAGAAGAAGATAGAAAATGGAGGTGGTTGTGAGTGCCGCATTACTGAATAATTTTTTTATATGAATAATTACAGGTGGCATGACGAAGTAGTGCTTAGCTCTACTGAGCACTTCCACCTTAAAGCAAGAAGGCCCTAGTTTCAAGTCCTGGGCTCAGCAAGGGTGTTTCTGTGCTTGTGTGGTTTCCTTTGAGTAATCCAGTTTCAAAGACATGAACATTAGGCTAATTGGATGTTCCAAATTTCCCCTAGTGTGAGTGTAAATGGTTGTGTGTGTTGGCCCTGCGATGGACTGGCGACCTGTTCAGGGTGTACCCCACCCTTACCCAGAGTCAGATGAGACAGGCTCCAGCCTGCCTTGTGACCCAGAAAAGAACATAAATGAATGAATGAGTAAGTATTCAAATATGGAATACATGTTGGTAGGTAGTTCGGTTTGCCCTTGATGCAGCTAATTAATGTCTATTAATTTGTATATGCTAATTAGCAAAGTAGGAAATTTGGTCAAAATGGTAACACATATTCAAATTATATGGATATCATAAATATTTCTCAGTCATCATGAATAGCCTTGAAATCTAAAGAAACTTTAGTTATTCTGTGTCATGTTTATTATAAAATCATTTGCAGTGTAGGAGGTTGCGGGGAGCGGAGGACGTAAGGTCATGTGTAAGGTTCCAGATTCCTGAAGGTGAGAGGTCCCAAATCACTTGCACCATAAAACTACCAAGGCAGAGGTAAAGTTAAACGTTCTGCTAGCTGCTTTTTAACCCCCGATAATAGTTTATGGTAACCTGTAAACCCAAAGTGATACAGGCTGAGAGTGTGAATTTAAGGTGAGAGTCCATACAGTGTTTTTCTTTTCTTTTCTTTTTTTTGTTATTGTCCTAAGTGGAATCATCTTTTAATAATTGCTCCCAATCAGGAGAAAGGGGACATGGCCGCCTGTACACCCCTTGAGAAAAAGATGCTGCACCCAGCCTCCTTTTTGTTTCTTATTTTTATTTTTTTTTTGTCTCTTATTGTCTATTATTTCCCCACCTTTATCATGCAGCTGCTCTAAGCGCTTCTAGTTAAAAATGTCTGAAGAATGGCAATGGTGTTGTTACTGTCAATCGTTTTTAGGCCATCAACAGGTTAGAGTAGTAATCTGTTGTCAGGATAGTGCAGTGTGAGAGGGATGGTCCTAGAGATGGTTGTAGGTACAAGTTGGAGGATGGAAGGTTGGGTTATTTGATGGGTGGATCGTGGGTGGTTGGGTAGGTGCATAGGTGAATGGATTGGTGGGTGGACTGATGGAGGAATATGTGGGTGGATGAATAGGTGGTGAATGGATGGATGGATTGAATGGGTAGGTGCATGATTACATGGATTGGTGTGTGGAGGGGTGGGTGGATGGATCAAAAGACAGTTGTATGGATGGATGGACGGGTAGCTAAATGTGCATATGGAACGGTGGCTGGAGGGATGGGTGGGTGGACAGATTGATGGACGGTTGTATGGATAAGTGGGTGGGTAAATGGATGGATGGATGAATGAATGGGCAGGTGCATGGGTGGATGGATTAGAGGGTGGATAAATTAGTGGGTGGATGAATATGTGGGTGGATGGATGGAGTGGGTGGATGGAGGAATTTATATGGATAGATGCATGAACAGATTAATTAGTGGGTGGAGAAATGGGTGCATGGGTGGATGGATGAAGCCAGAGCTTTCCTACCAGAAGACTATATGGCCACACATCTTAAATGTAAGTGATAATCTGCAGAAGCCATGTAAGCAAAAATCACACTGCAATGAATTTTTAAAAATTACTTTTTCTTTATTAAATTATTGCAACAATACTTTAAATTGACTTTTTAATTTGTTGATTTCTTTAGCGGTTATAAAGCTTTGAGACTATAAGAGAAGCTCACTTGCTTTGCACCCAGCCATAGAGATCTCATTAGGGATTCTTTCCTGCTAGCATGAGACATATTGATGTAATCTCCTGAGGCTTCTTTCAGACAGTGGTGACACACCTGCTACTTGTGTGAGCTGCCACTTCCTCCATTGCGACCAGGTCCAGTTTAGTTTAACTGTCAGTCACAGCACTGTGTCTCATGGCAGGACTCTACTGCACTCTCGGCCCTACCCATGGATTATTAATTTATCTCAACGGGAAGAACCAACGTCAATTAGCACTTCAAATTTTTCTTTCTTCAGTGAGCAGCGGGCTTTCGGCCCCATAGCGTGCATAATTCAGAGAGCTTCTGTCCTCACCCTCAAATAGCTTAGAGCCATCTCTCAGCTCCACGCCACCACTTTACATCTTACATGATGAGTGTCTGTTGTCTCATGCAGTGTAAGATCACAAGAGTACAAAAGAAACTATTAAAAAAAAGCTAAAATGCTTTATTTTCTTTCTACCACCTGTTTTCTCTTTCCTCCCCTTTCAACTTGAGACACTTTTTTTTTAAATCAAACTTTCTATGCTTTAATGTTCAATACATAGTACATAAACATCCTATTGATCCAGACCATCACATCTTAAAGGTTTTTTAGCAATACAACTGTGAAATTGATTTTATTCACATTCATTTAATGCACGAGCAATCTAAATCAGTTTCATGGAAATATACTTAACATGCTTGAGGGTCCCCCTGAGGGCAGGTGGAGGTCTAAATAAATGACAGAGGGAGCAGGAGAGCTGTGAAGTTTATTTCTTATGCAATACACTTTTATTCCTTCCTGTTTTAGCTTTTTAAAAGACATTCCTATCTGAGAGCGTCCAGTGGATCTTCAATTAAATGTCAAAATGACTAAGTTCCTGAATGGCTCCACTGACACCGAACATGATATGAGTGAGCACATGTTTAGAGTGCACTACATTTACTGACAAAAAGATGGAAGTAATCCATCTGGAGGGAAACAAGGCTTGTGTTGTGGCTATTCTTCTTTATGGGTTTGAATTTTCGATTCTGAATGCTACTCATCACAAGAAACTTGATGGACCTTATATGAAAATGTTGTGTGCAGTTTATGATATCTCCTGGAGAAGACACCTGACCAACAAAGTGTTGTGTGACTCACTCCTGCGCATCCTGCCGTCGTATAAAGACACCAAGTAGCCCTGGCAGGTCATCATCAGCAGTAATGAACCAGATGGGAGGCTTCTTCTTTAAAACCCAGATCCAAAGACAGATTTATTGACCTTATACCACTTTGAAGAACATCATCTGGGCAGAAATATACCTTTACAAACCAGACGCAATGTGCAACAGAATTTCTTGGCTTAACGACTTTGAGGCCCCCCTACCCCAGAAGGCATCAGATGACTCACAAAAAAACAAGACAAATTTCACCTGGGTCCAAATGACTGAAACATTTTCTCTGTGTGTATTGTATACAGTTATTATTGATTTTTTTTTATTAGTGTTGGTTGATTGGGAGGGCAGGAGGCCAAGAACAAAATCTGAAGAAGACAGCACTTGTTGATAGTTAACCCTAATCAAAACTCTACATTAAAATCTGTAAGATTGCAAAAACTTAAATTGATAGCTGCTATTTTAACAATTTTATAGGTGGTTATTTGAAAACTGAATCTCACATTGATGACATTATCACTACCCAAGTTAACTTGGATGAAAATGGTTTTAAACATCATTTCTTTCATACTTCATGTGTTTAAATATTTTATACTTAAGCATATTAATCCTGGTGTATATAATGCAATAATGTTCTACTGCACAAGCTTAGGTTTGATTTCAGCCCTATTGACACTTCCAACACAAATCTGTCAATAAGCGACATGAATGTCTCAAACTCCTGTCTTTGTTTATGTTAACATTATTCTAAGACTCAGTTTACAAACAATAACTGCCCATAAAATCCTTAATGCAGAAGATACCGATGATACCGGTGATGGAACTGACTGCATGCAAGGGGCACCAGCTAAAGTCTTGTATAGGGCAACAAATTGTAGACTGGTTCTAGGCTCTGCAAAATCATACCATCTGAACAAATGGGCTCCAATATAAAAACCAGTATATATATATATATATATATATATATATATATATATATATATATATATATATATATATAATTTTTTTTTAAATAAATGAATGAATGGCATTAAAAACATTTAAATGTTGTCATTCGGCTCAACAAAATTGTAAAATGCAATGATTTTTCCTCCGACTATTTTCTAGCTGCACAGATAATAGTTCTAACTTGAACAAACAACAGATACACAACAATTTTCACCAATAACCTCTGAAGTCCACAACAAAACCAACAGGATAGATCTTACCCATCTTGAAGAAAGGTTCTTCACTTTGCTGTTATAGATCTTTTAAAAATCTATTTCCCCAAAGGAAGTAAAGTAACTCCACAACAATCCATGGTAAATCCTGAACAATCCATGGTAAATCCTGAAGGTGTTTCATTAGCAACAAAGATCTCAAAGATGTTTTGAGAAGCACAAGCCAGTACACCAAACAAACACAATGCTAACAATAAACCATGTTCCTACTAATGTTGGTTAGAACTGTGCCAAACCCACAAGGCCCTCTAGTGGCTGGAGTAAGTATATTATCACATATCAAAACCAATCTGCTGACATAAGTAAAAAATAAATAAATAAAAAGTGTCAATATTTTTATTAACTAAATGAGTGTCTTCGTAGGCTTGCTCATTTGGTATTTGTAGAGAAATGTTTAAATTATTTACCAAAAATTTTGCAGTGTAAAGCTGCTTTGCAACAATGTCAATTATAAAAAAGCACTATATAAATAAAGCTGAATTGAAACTGAATTTCCCTATAAAGTATAAACTGAAAGACGCACAAGGTCTTTACCATATATGGATGGAGACCTGGCCTTGGTGGAAGGGTGTTGTTACATAGGGCACCATGCACATGCAACGTGTAATTTCTGAGGGAATTAGGAGTTTGCTTTGGTACTTCGCTCTGGTAAGTGTGTGCTGAAGTTGACTAAGGCGTGGTTTAAGGTGTTTGGTGCTCAGGCAAGGCAACTCATTGCCCTAGGTCAGGACTTGCTCTCTCTATCGTCCCTAATTTCCAAGCCTTTCTTTGTTCAAGTTGTTATAGTTTTAATTTAGGCAGTAATTTGTGCTCACTAGTTAGTTGGTAGATATATTAATTTAAATTAAATTACAGTTAAGACAAACAAACAAATCAATTAATTAATTAATTATTAAAATCCATGAATGCGTTGGAGTATCTCTGCAACATAATAAGCTACAGTAAAAAAAACAAAAACTGTTTGTGTGGAAATTACAGTTTAAAGTAAGTGATGACTTGTTTTACAGACAATAATCTGAAATTTTATTTAAACTTTTACTCTAAGGTAAAAAGGTGTGGGATATCACTCTTTGATAAATCTTTGGAAATGGCACAATGTGACTGGTCCTCTATCTCAGGATTAAAAGCATTATTTAGAGTGAATAATGCTTGAATCAAAACGATGGACGCTAACATTTTGTCATGGTGACTTGGAGCTAGTGGCATCATCAGTATAACGCTTTAAAATGGAACAATAAACAATAAACAAAACAAAAAGTGGTTAGTGACAGCAAGATGGTCCTGGGTTCGAGGCCCAGGGCTTAGGTGTATATGTGTGGTGTTTACATTCTCTCCCCTTGCTTGCATAGGCTTCCTCCAGGTTTTCTGGTTTTCTCACACAGTCCAAAGAAATTTACATTAGGCTAATTGACTGTTTCTGATTGCCCCTATGTGTGAGTGAGTGTAAATGGTTGTGTGTGTTGCCCTTCCAGTCGTCTGGTGACCTATTCAGGGAGTACCTCGGCTTCAACCAGTGTCGACTGAGATAGGCTCCAGCTTTCCTAGTAGGATTAAGCGGATTGGCAAATGAGTAAGTGAGTGAGTGAGAGTGAATTGCTTTGGTAAAAAGTGATAATAATAATAATAATAATAATAATAATAATAATGATAACATTAATCATACAGTTATTGGAAAATATTTACCTTTAGGGTGGTAATAGTGATTCCCCTTCAAGTCAGGCAACATCACACCACCACTGTTGTGTTTTACTCTTTAGATCTAAACCCCTAGATGTATCTACTCATGCTAATTGATCAGTAACAGATCTATAGCTAACGTAATTGCTTTTAAAAAAGGCTTAGAAGTTTAATATTAGTTTGAAAAGTACTGAAAAGAATGCCCCACACTGACCTAAACGAACAATGCTAAACCTAGACATACAAAAAATTATATTTATTTTGTAACCTCCAGTATATGGGGGATGTTTTCCAGCTGTCGGCTTTTTCCCCGAGGCTGAAATAGCAAGTCGACCACGCAGAAAACTTACACACTCTCATTAGGTTACATCACACACTCTCTCTCAATGAGTATTCCTCCATCGTTCCTGTCAGGGTTTCTCTCATTATCACTATCCTTCACTCTCACCACCTTTCTTTCTTATTCGCAGGCCATTTTGGGTCAGTTTACCGGGTCACCTCTCTACTCCTGCAGCACTGTACCAGCCTTCAGTCTGACAGCAAGAATCGATTCTGATCTGGCCGCTGGCGTTTTTCTGACACTTTTTAAAAACCACACTCACAACCTGGCTTTACATGTAGACTGGAAACTTGAGGACTCCAATGGGGGTATCTCACCAGCTGCTATCTAGCCATTATAAATGATTGGCGGCCATTTTACTGATATGGAACTTTAAGTACAATGACCTTTTCATGAATGATTTTCAGCTTTTGGGCCCCTTAAGTTGCTACACTCAAATTTAAGCAGCTCTAAAGATATAGGCATGCATAACCACAAAAACAAACAAACAAACAAATAAACTCAAACTGACAGAAGTGAAAACAATATCAGCTATGATAAATACCAAGAAAACAAAACAAATAGAGTCAAATGTTGAATTAATGTGAGCTCAAAATGGAAAGTGGAGGTCTTCACTGTGTATAATGTTTGCTGATTGGACATAGTATGTGATGGTCAGCACGCATAGCACACTTTCATACAATGCAACAGGGATCATATCGACTGCCAATTCCAGACTTCAGACTTACTGGAGTCAGCTGGTCCAGCCAAGGCTTATGAGGCTGACTCGGATTCACCCTGAACATCCAACATTTTTATGTCCACTATATACTGCCAGTCAAAAGTTTTAGAACCCCCCCCATACCCCCCCCCCCCTTTTTAAAGTTTGATTGTAGTTGGAGCCATTAAAGTCCAGTGAATGTCCTGAAAAGGACCAAAGGTTAGTGGTACATCAGAAGGTACCTTAGAAGAAAAGAACTAGACGGCAGGCTTCAAATCATGGAATGGCGACATATCTCCAGACATAAACCTCATCAAGCCAGTTTGGGATGAAGTGGAGAGAGGAGTGAATGGCAAAGAATCCAACAAGTGCAACATGTGTATGGAAACTTCTACAGCAGTGTTGGGAAGAACTTTAGGAACAATAATGAAAGAATGCCACGAGAGTGTTCAGCTGAAATATCTGCAAAAGGTGACTACTGTGATAAGTCAAAAATTGTTAAACCAAACAATTTCAGTTTTTTTTTTTTAACCTTTCTTGTTCCATCTTATGAGATTCAGGAAGGTTTAACTCTAACTATAGAAATGTATTACATTCTACAATTCAGAAAGCAATCATTGATTTATATTTTTGTTGACTCTATTTTTTTTAAGTCCACCCTGGAGCACAATGAAAATGCTTCTATTTAAATATTTATGATGTTTGACGGCCGTCATGATGAGTCATTGGTTATCATTGTCACCTCACAGCAAGAAGACTCTATGTTTGAATCTGGTGGCCGACTGGGGCCTTTCTGTGTACTCCGGTTTCTTCCCACAGTCCAAAGATATGCACATTAGGCCAGTTGGCTGTTTCAAATTGCCCCTATGAGTAAGTATGGGTTTGAATGGTTGTGTGTGTTAGCCCTGGGAAGGTCTGAAGAACCGTTAAAAGTGTATTCTGCTTTCGTCCAGAGTCAGCTGAGATAGGATTTTTCCTTTTAACTTAACACCTGGCAGCACTGTGGTGTAGTGGTTAGCATTTCCACCACACAGCATAAAGATCCTGAGTTCAAATCCTGGGTTCGGGTATTTCTGTGTGGAGTTAGCATTTACTCCCTGTGCTTGTGTGGGTTTCTGGGCACTCTGGTTTCCTCCCACAGAGGAAAGACATGCACTTATTGTTCCAAATTGTCCATAGGTACTAGTGTAAATGGTTGTGTGTGTGTGTGTGTGTGTGTGTGTGTGTGTGTGTTGCTCTGTGATGATCTAGAGCAAGGGTCTCAAACTCGCAGCTCGCGGGACGATAGTTTGTGGCCCTCTCCTTAATATGAAAGTTTATTGTTACTGCAGCCCGCGAGTTTGTTATGTATCGCACTTTACAGTGTTGTGTGCGGAGCTGAAGAAACCTACCAATTACATTGGGGTATATGGCTTTTGAGGGCGAGACATCGGCCTGGTTTGATGCAAGCAGAGAAACATTTCTCAGTGAGTGATGGTTACAGCATCGTTGCCATGGTGAGTTTTCTTCCGTGCCTGGCTGGCTGCTTCGTTTCTATTGGGCACACGCGGACATTCACCCCAACCCGATGCGTTCACAACACTCTAAAAAAATGTGTTTTTAAATTGCTGCCCAGCACGACATTATATGTATATATATGTATATAAATAAATATATATATTGATACACATGTCAGTGGCACTTAGAGAGTTAATATGTTAGTTAATAGTTAATATATATCTCTATCTCTCTGACAAAATAAATCAAAGTGATGCGCACGTGGCGGGATAAAAGAAAAGTAAGGAACCCGATGCAGCCTGATGTAGTTTACAGTCATTTAGCGACACCTGTCCATTGGCAATAAGAGTCCCCAGTAACCCGGACCAATTATAGAGTTGCACCGATATCTGTGGGTCATTGTTTTTTATTTGCATTGTATTTGCTTTGCCTCACACAATTAACATTACATATATTTCTATATGATGTAAAAAGGAGTCAAAACAAATGACATCAACAGCAGCACAGTGTCATTTCTGCTTCCTTTTCCTGTAACAGCATCACGGCGGATAGCAGTCCGTGAGCAGTCGCCTTTTTTGCGCACGCTATTCCAGTACTTTCTACCATCTACAAATGCCATGGTGTTCATGTCATCATGAAAGACATGAACATCGAGCGTAGAAACAAAGGAGACTGCGGTTACTAGAAAAAGGAAGCGGAAATGACGTTCTCTGTGCGTCGGCTAAACACTTGATTGAAACTTCAAGGCAAAAGAAGCCATGTTCAGAAGAACAGTTCATGTTCTTTAATGTTCCATTCATGTTCAGGACAATTCATTTTCAAAAAAAGGTTAAAGGTTAAGAAACTGGTAATACAGACATTAGAATCTGAATACAGCAGATATAGAAGACTGAAGAATTATTATTATTTTCATTATTATTATTTTATTTATTTATTACTGATTGATTAACTTTTCTTATTTTTTTCATTTTATAAGAAAGAGATTTGGTAAGATTGAAAATTTAAAAACAAAGCTTTTCTTGTGGAAAACCTGATGCGGCCCAGCCTCACCCAGACTCTGCCTCTAGCATCCCCCAGGTAAATTGAGTTTGAGACCCCTGATCTAGAGTCAGCTGAGATAGGCTCCACATTCCTGCGTCCTTTGCGGGTTAAACAGTTCAGTAAAATATATTTCCTTTTAACTTTCGACCTGGAATTAAGTCCCAATGATGCTCACTATCAATGCTTAGGATTCTATTTTAAATGTCTGTGAAGTTTCTGGTCATAGACACAGCAGCCACTGCACCCACATATAACATCAGCCAAAAACTGGTCATTGTGGTCATCCTGTAGAGGTCGTTCAAAGAATAACAGATCCAAATATGGACATATGGGAAAGAAATAGAGAAAAAAGTGAAAGTCACATTCAGCCTTCTGAACCAGGAGAGGAGAATCATAATGCCAATACAAATTTCATCAGGAGTGGTTGGGTTTGAATAATTAAAAGAAAAAGACAATGGCTTTCAATACTTTCCTTTTAAAGGGCTATTAATTTCGAACTGTCCTCGTAGAGGTATCTGACGCTGTAATCTTTGCCTTATCACATTTCAGCGTTCGTCTTTGCCAGCTAAATTCAATCAAAAGCTCAGTCTTGTGTGACTACTTAATGATGACCTCCGCTAGCATCTCTCCCAGCACGTGGATCCCCGAGGATGGCGAGGGATGACACTAAGGAGAAAAAGCCCGGAAACTGATTAATGTATAATTAAAGGCTCTCGCGGCATACAGAATATCAAATATTCAAAGATTATTCACTTGACTTTCAAACTACAAAAAACACACACACAAACACTTTCATTTATTCTTTCTTTATATTTGCAGTAATCGTGTCAGCCTTACCTTACGTCCATGTCCTGCAGTGAGAAAAGTATTAAATCAACAAGCAGTGAGACATTTTGACAATGTTGTCAAACTCAGTGTGCCAAATATCCCTCAGCATGAGTGAGGCAGGAGTGTATACACTGGAGTTCAGCCTGTACACACCCCACTGCCTGAGGCAAGACAAGAACCTGCATGTTAGTAAGTGAGAATGAAAGTTTCCTTTTACTCCAGGTGGCTCACTGAAAGTAAATAAATATCTGTATTTTTATATAGGGTTTGGTAAGCGGTCTCTGTGCTAAGAAAGATTCCAGGATGAAGAAGAAAAAAGGTGATTGGAGTGTAGTGTACACACTTGAAATTACCCCCATTTTCCTCCTTATTTAGTCGTATCCATTTAGCTTATGCATGTGAGGGGGCAGATAGCGCTATCCTCCAAGTGTGTTATGCCACCCCTGAATATGTATGCGTAGCAGTTTGAAAAAATCCCGTCAGCTGAAGGAAGCGGGTGTTTGCCTTGTCCTCCATTGGTGATAGGTGGGTGGGAATTGGCTATGACTAAATTAGGGAAAGGGGCAGCATCGTGACATATTGATCTGCATGTTCGCCTCACAGCACGAAGGTCCTTGGTTTGAGTCCTGGGCTTGGTGAGGGCATTTCTGTGTTTTACATGTCCTTATGGTGCTTGTGTGGGTTTCCTCCAGGGACTCCGGTTTCTCCCACAGGCCAAAGACGTGCACATTAGGCAAATTGGCTGTTTCAAATTGGCTCGTGGTATGAGTGAGAATGGTCATGTGCGTGTATTGTGCTGTTCAGGTTGTACCCTGCCTTCACCCAGAGACGTCTTAGTCTCCAGCCTTTTCACGACCCTGGAAGGACTAGGCGGTTCGGAAAAGGAATGAATGAATAAATTAGAAAGAAAATTAAGCACCACCTCAAGAAAGTCCATTTTAGATGGTCTGCTTACACATTTCACACACTTCTACTTCCTTTGTATGTACGTTGATGTGATATGTCAACAAATGTGTTTTATTTTGGCACAAGAGTTGATCAAATGTGTCACCTTTTTAAGATAACAACAAAATTCGCAACAAAACACAATCAGACATATAAACATGGCACCTTTTAACATATCCAACATTTCAACTTTTTTTCTGCAGGGAAATAGAGAATGAAGCTGTTGCTGAGTGTAGAGAACGGTGAAAGTATTTCAGTCCCTCGGTTTGTGGAGCGTGTTCAGTAAAAGCGATCAGTCTCTCTGGCTCGGTTAACGGCGGCCGACTGAGAAGAAGGATCTCATCACTGCCGCCAGGCTCTCTGCCTTTAATCGGATTCACACTCTCAAACAAATTAACCTCCACTCGCTTGAGGAATGCTGAAGGAGTCTTCAAACTCGATCAGGGCAGCAGAAGGTTGAAAAACACTCCGAGCTAATTGAAGCGATCTGTTTGGACCTTGGGAGAATTCCGCCAAGTTGCTTTTGCGAGCGCTTCGTTCACTTATCTGCAGGATTAATCAGCCTACTTAATGAATGAGTTAATCTGTGGGCAGAGAAAAGCAGCATTATCGATTAGGAAACATACTCGTGTTGCCGGGGGGGGGCATGGGCTTAATTTGCACAATCAATCAAACAATTAATGGAGTTGTATGAGAGAGTGCGCTGCAAAACAAAACCAGTGTTCAACCCCAACATCCTGCCTTTAAGAGTTGTTTCAAATCGATGAAACTTTACTCAAATGAAACACAATCAGCAAAATACCTCATCCACTTGGTGAGCTGCCCTCTGTTTTTCAGTTATGCACGCCAAGCTGGATCTGATCTTTTATCTATTAGAGCGCTACTGATTTCTCGATTCTGACTGGTCAGGAGGTGCTGATTAATTTTCTATAACTGATAAAACCACAGTGTTCTATTAACATGCTTATTTATAATGTTTATAGTAAATTAGTATATACTATATTGGAGAAGTGCAATCTGATTGGTTCACTGTTTGGGGATTAAAAAAACATCCTCGCATCCTAATGGATAATGCTTGAATCAAAATGACAGACATTTCTGCAAATGGGAGTCCAGGGGAGCTACTCTGCTGAGCTCTCACGGGAGGAAGGGATGGCATTCCCTCCCATCACTCACAACGATCATCAGCCATCCACCATCTGTGGGCGTCTGTGAGCTCATTCATACAAAGCAGGCGGATAGCACTTTACCTCAGAGAGTGTTAGGCCGCCTTCAAATGTGCATGCACAGTAGTCCATAAAGAGGCGGGTGGCAGCGCCACATGTCACGGAGGGGTCATGTGCAAGCTTATGCCCCTCCCTGGTTGGTGGTGGTCGTATGTGATAGGGAGGCAAACACTTGACGGGTGTTAATTAAATACAACTCAAATTAGGGGAGAAAAAAACGGGGAAATTATTTTTGAAAATGACAGACACTCATGGTCTGTCACTTTCACTTTGAGCAGCCACACTTTAAAAATTGGAAAAAAAAAATCAATTAAAAATATTGTGTTTCTTGTATTTACATGTACTTTATACTAAACCTCCTTTGAATGAGTTTATAAAAGAGGCCCTTCACATTCTGCTCAGAGTGTGTGAAGCTCACCTGACTCGCCTGTCATTGTTAAAATATGAAAAAAAAATAAACGTAAAATATTTTGATTTAGTTTGCTTTTTTATGTTGCCATGTAGTGTATATACTAAAACAATTATGATGTCTCAGGGACTATTCAGCGACATCTACCTCACCTTCAGCAAATAATTGGTAAATATATAGGGACGTGTATGACATATTCCCTTCAAAAGAGATCTGAAAACCTGTAAATAATAATATAATGATTTTGAATGATGGAGGCATTACATAAACAGAACAACAATGTTTAATCATTGATGTGGTGAAAACTTCTGTACAGAACTGTTTATTTAATGTTTATGGCAGGAATCTTGAGTGCCAGTGCTTTAAAACAGTCTGACATCCCGATTTTTGTTGCCGTTCCTTGTTAAAATGACACTTTTTTACTTGAATTAAATTCCCAACAGAAAAAAAAATTGAATGATAAAGTAAATTGGGAATAACCTTCTATACCTTTAAACAGAAATATAAATGGACAGAGTACTTCTTGTGGTATAAATAAATAAATAAATAAATAGATAGATATACCTGAAGTTGTTGCAAATTGCTGTGCGATTAAGAGAATAAAATACACTGCCAGGCCAAAAAAAGTCACACACTCTAATATTTTGTTGGACCGCCTTCAGCCTTCACTACAGTGCGTGAGCTTCATAGCATTGTTGCTTCAGGTAGAGGCTCAGGTATTCATTAGGTTTTGTGCAAAATTAAGAAATTAAAAAACAAATAGTGTGCAAAGCTGTGCAGGTAGGATGTCCGATGCAACATCATTAGAGTGACATCACCAAAATGGGTAAGTCATGTGACACGCTAAATTTTGCTAAATATTACTGGTGGTATGAATTACTAGCTGGTGGTATGAAGGTGTAGTGATTAGTATGTCCGCCTCGAACAAGAAGGTCCTGGGTTGGATGTTCCTGTGTGGAGTTTGCATGTTCCCCCTGTGCCTACATGGGTTCCCTCCAGGTACTCTGGTTTTCTTCCACAGTCCAAAGACATACACGTTAGTTCAGGGAATGAATCAAGTAATAAGAGTGATTACTTTATCCACCTGAGAGGGCGTGAGAGCATGAGACTGTTTCTCCACCTTTCTTGACATATTAGACTTTACCATTTTATAAGTGTTGACAGCTAGATTATATAAATATGAAATAAATCTCATGAAGTGGTGGTGGCAGATGCACCAGACAGCTTGATTATGTTTTCTCGAAAGGTTCGGAAAGCACGGGGTGCTGAGAGACTCTGGCCTGATCAATGCTGCGTTCTCAGGAACTGATAAACAATGGCAATCAGCCCTAAGTTCATCGGGGAGGAAAGCACTATTAACTCACTCTGCTCGCCTTTATTAAGCAGGAGATTTTTTATTTTTTTTTTAAATTCCAAGTCGCTCAACGTCTCCCATGAGTGTGCCCGAAAGCATCGCTCAATAAAGTGGCTAAACAAAGCAAGGGAACAGAAACAATTCAGGAGAAAAGTGCAGCAAAATGAAGTGTCATTTAAAAGCTTTATAAAAATACGGTTCATGCTAATAAAATCACAATTCAGAGCATTTATTACTTACCGCTTTAATACAGTATAACCACAGCCACTCTCAGTGGGATTTACTCTGTGTGTGTGTGTGTGGTACATAACAACCAATGAGTAATGATATGTGGAACAGTATGTGACAAACTCTGAGGTTTATTGAGGAATGAACAGCTCCGTTCCTTCCTTTTCACGGTTTCAGTCAGACAGGGACACTGAATTTACACTGATACTCAACACATATGACTGGCAACGTCTTATCCTTATTATAGAAGCGTCTTATCCTTTCCTTACTCAAAACCCAAACGTAGTACAGCCTGAGGAAACTGGCTACATGATATTAACACAGAGAACTAATAATAAGAGCAATTCACAACCTATAAAAGGCTCTAGTGGTCTGGGAGTCCCTTAAGGACTAAGCCATAATTGCGTGAATAAATCCCAAATCGACGCCATGGGAAAGTTACCTGGAAATTGGTAGCCTAAAAGTTGCATTTAGTTAATGTGGGCAGAAGGCAGAGCCTGAAACCCACTGGAGGAGTGTCTGAAAGGCTCAAAAGCCCAGAAAGCATCAAAAACAGCACATGGTTCACTTTGGAGTCTCTGTGCATTCTGTAGCGTGGATTCAGCAGAGGTTTTTCATTGAGTGGAAGGATGGTTCAGGAGTTCAGGTGCCTCTAACCCTGCTGCCCCGCCTCCTGCTGGCGATAATGGAATAGACTGGTCGTGTCCAATTTGCTTGAATACTTAATAGCCTCGGCGAATAACTTCACCACCTGCGAGATAAAAGATATTTAATACTTAGTGAAGAAAAGTTCTTCTTCTCATTACTGGCCATATAAAGGCAACCTATATAAATATCCTGACCCCTCCCATTCCAAGCCTGAATGGTTCTGGGCTATTGTGGAAACATGGTGCAAGATGGTGGCCTCCATGAGAGGGGCCCCGCTCGCCATGTAGATTTAAACAGCTTATTCTAAGGTTCTGAAAACTTAATGAAATGTTT
This sequence comes from Neosilurus hyrtlii, assembly GCA_028564935.1. Lineage (NCBI taxonomy): Eukaryota > Metazoa > Chordata > Actinopteri > Siluriformes > Plotosidae > Neosilurus > Neosilurus hyrtlii. Next base: position 2,265,650 of record JAOUQZ010000047.1, read on the forward strand.
TTAATGATTATAGATTAATGAAAAGGTATTAATTGTTGATATAACTAATTTCTCCTAATAGATCTTCCAAAATGTTACACACAGTTACTTTAAAAAGGAACGCAAAGGATATCTACTGATTACCAAAAAAGTGCCATGAGACAAAGTTCAGCAAGGAGGGACCAACCTGGAAGTTAGTGATGAGGGGCACGCCGTAGTCCACAGCCATTCTGCGAATGAGGAAGTTCTCCTTGATGAACTTAGTGTTGTTGTTGGGAAGATTTACTACCAAGTCGATATGGCCATCACTGATCAGACTGCACAAGGAGAAAGGTGCAGAAATGACAAACATGTTTTAACGTCACTCAGTGTTATCTGTTTAGAAGAAAATATCTCGCTTTCACACACCTTTTTGTTTATTAGATAAATCATGCATGACTCATACTTATCTCCAAAACTCCCAAAAACAACGGACCTAATTCAAAAAGCGGTGGAGCTAATACAAAATTAATTGCCCTCAGACACTGTCCTTTAATCAGAATGCTAATAGAGGACGTGGTATGATTAAAACACTGGCTGCTTGGAAAGGCTGATAAACCATCAGCTTCCTGTCTCTCATCCTGTCTAACCCTTAAAAATCAGAGGCATTAAGGCATGTTTTTTAATGCCCATGACTGCGTGCAGGCTAAATATCAACCATGTGGTGTGCTAAAGCTTGGAGAATACCCTGAACCTTTTCCCTATCACACACATGTTGTTTTTCAACACTGTAAATGCCATCTGATAAAAATTAGGGTGGAAGCCGAAAATGATAGAAATATAAACATAACACATCATAAAATATAACACAACCTGAGGCCATTATGTTTTACTCACACTGAACAATTTAGCTCAGAGTAACATTTGTGCCCTTTACTGATGATTAAAAAAATAAAACTCTAACACACTTTTAAGATTGAATTAAGTAAGAAATAATGCACGGTAAGCTGGTCATCATTGCAAAATAAACCCTGACAGGGTGATGCATGACCCCGACATGAAGCTGCCTTGAATCATCCTGGAGGGGACAAATTAGCAAAGAAATCAACAAGTTGACACAAAATACCTTTTTACAACATTTTTAAATGATTTTATTCATTTAAAAATTATTTAATAATTACAAATTATTTAGTAATTTCAAATTGATTAAAGTGATTTTAGTCAGTTTAGTGATTTGAAATTATTTTTTAGTGTTTTAAAATGATTTTAGAAATGTAAAAATAATTTTATTGGGATATTGGTATAAAACTGACCTGCTGATAGTTGGTAAGGCGGAGTCTCTACCATCCTGACTGGGCCATGAGACTGGCGTTGTTGGTACATCGTTGGCATTGAGCCAAGCAGATGTAGCTTCTGTGGCATAAAGCTATAAATTCAAAACATAAAGAATGTAAAGAAAACAATCATGCTAATCCCATACATACACTATGAATCTAGTAATACTATTTTTTGTTTGTTTTTTTGCCACTTACACATGTGCAATTTTGCAATGTTCATGTGCAAATTGTGCAAAGCCCGTAAGGGGACACAGAAGAAAAAAATATTGGTTTCTCGTGGTCTCATAACTGTGCTAATGACTTTCTTGGACTCTTCGGACATCGGGCTCCACGGTCAGGTTCTTTGGTTTTCTCCAGTTCAGAAGGAACTCATCAATAAGTAGTAAATATTTCTACAGCATTCTTCCAAAAACTTTATTCACTTGCTTTTTACAAAACTGTCAGCTCCAGCATGATGATAATCCTGCCTCTGCTGTGGTGGATCATATGAACAGTAATGTGTTGATTATATTTACTAGGTAGATGAGTCTTTTTTGTGACTTGAATTTTGAGCACGCCATTCTTACTGACATTTGAGATATATTAGTTGCTAAGTTCTCGGAGTCTTATTCTTAACTTTCATGCATTTACATGTTGCTTCCTCCAAAAGCCCAGGAAAATCAGCCATGGAGACACAACATTTTGTAAAACCAGAAAATTGCTTTTTCTATTGCATGGTTTCCTCTGGGTATATTGGTTTCCTCCAACTGTCCACAAACATGCAGATTACATGAACAGAAGAACTACTTTGAATTGCCCATTTGTGAGAGTAAGTGTCCCAGTCAGGTTGTACCCTGTCAAAGGTCCGATGGGATTGGTTCCAAATTCCCGTGAATGATAGCCCAGCTTGGGGCTTCCTTTTGCTGCTAAGTGAAAGTTTCAGAATATTTGAGCCTTTGGAGAAGATCAATAAGCAGTATGGTGGAGGAACTTTGTCTTCTTGACCATATGTCTGTTTAGGCAGTCTTTATACTTGTCTTAATATTGTATTAATGTATTAATTCTTGTTGATTATAGTGGAAAGATTATAGTGAAAGAAGATCTTCTACACATAAGAGGTAAAAATTCACTTATTTTCCCCATCCCAAGTCGCTGCAATGGATTGAAAAAAAAAATTATGGGTCACTCACTTTAAATCCCTCCTCCTTAAGCTGGTGAGCAGTGGACAGGAAGTCTGGTCTGAATGAATGCTGGGAAAGAAATAGAGAGACAAAGAAGGGGGATAGGGGGGGTAGAAAAAAAGGGGGGTCATACAGTGCAGGAAGATAGAGAAGAAGATCGAGACGCATTTCTATTTCTTGGCATGTCCGCATCAGAGGCTTAACCATGGCCGTGTAATGAGCGTGACAGATCCTTGGCCCTCCGGCTCGGCCATTAGGCAGGCAGTGCAGAAGCCGAGCAGAGCGGCAGCTCATTTCCGATGAGAATTTTACACTCTCATTTGCACTCCGGATTCCATTAGAAAATAATGCTGCCGTAACAACCTGACAATGACCTCGGCTAGACATTCCGCATCTCAGCCCCAAGAGCAGACATGAATCCCAAAATACCAACAACAAATGTTAAATAATAAAATATGCTGCATGACACACACACTAAAGGGCGGTGTTGTGTCAGAATGAACAGCTCATTGGTTCTACATGGAGGCCATGGGGTCAGTGTGGCTAGCAAACCCCTACATACCCAGTACTCAAAAAGTTTCCAAACTTTATGACACTAGCTGAACCCAAACTAAAGAAACCACCATAATAAAGAACTCTCGAAGCCTTTGCAGATGCCTCCGATGCCAACAAGTCGAGTACTTTTGTTACTAATTTGAAAATTATTTTAATCAGTTTAATTTTAAACAGAAAGCTAGCTATTAAAGTAAAAATAGTCCAGACATTTGAGCCTGCTGTGAATTTGACCCTGTCTAGACCAATTCCAAGATGTAATCAGTTCATCTGCTGGTCACAGTGACAATGATAAGTCCATCTTACAAACAGCCAAATCTTCGCTCTTAAGATGTCACGCCAACGGGAATTCCAAAGGGACTGACAAATGAATTGAGTCCCAAAACATAATGCCAACTCATTGCTGATTTTCATCAAGAGTAGGCTGCATGGCTGTCAGCGTTTCTGCCCTGCGATGGCCTGGCGAGCTGTCCAGGGTGTACTCTGCCCTCGCCCAGAGTCGGCTAAGATGGGCGCCAGCCTCCCCGCGACCCTAATTAGGATTAAGCGGTTCAGAAAATGAATGAATGAATGCCACCTAGTGGTGAAAAAATAACAATAATAAACCAAACTCTGGCACTTACTACATATATAAATGTTACAAGAAAAAAAGTATATGAACCCTTTCTCAGCACACCCATGTGTGGACCTTCCGAGAACTGATAGCACAAAATTGGAAGCACACAACTGTCAAAAACATCTTTGTACGCTGTTGCATTACAATTTTCTTTCACAAAAAAGTGTCGAAGGGTGGAATGATGGTGTAGTGGTTAGCGCATCGGCCTCGTCGTGATCAGGACCACAGCGTTCGAGTCCCTTGCTTAGCAAGGGCGATTGTGTGTGGAGTTTGCATGTTCTCTTCATGCTTGTCTGGGTTTCCTCCAGGTACTCTGGTTTCCTCTTGCAGTCCAAAGACATGAATATTAGGCTAACTGGCTATTCCAAATTGCCTCTAGGTGTGAACATTCCAATTCCAGTTAATCCAGAAAGCAGCAGCAAGAGTTCTTACTAGAACCAGAAGACACAAGCATCACCCCTGTCTTATCTACACTGCACTGGCTCCCAATAAAATTTTTAATCGATTATAAATTGCTACTTTAAACCTATAAAGCACTTAATGGTCACGTGCCACATTGTCTTAACAAACTTCTTGTAGTTTATGATCCAGCACGCCCCCTTAAATCAAAAGGTACAGACTGTTAAATGGTACCTCAAATACTGAAGACTACTGCAGGGGGCAGAGCTTTCTCTTACAAAGCCCCACAATTATGGAATTAACTTCCAGGTAATGTTCGGGACTCAGACACAGCCTTTGTTTTTAAGACAAGGCAGAAAACCTACTTGTTTATTCAAGCATTTTGTTAATAGCCTTTTATTTGGTAAAGGAGCAGATCTGGGGGTTCTCAGGCATAGAGAGTTCTGGTAAACTGTGATGTTGGGATGCGGTGACTCTCTGGTGAGCTGATCAGGATGTACCCCACCTTCACCCAGTGTCGGCTGTGATAGGCACCAGCCTCTCCGCAACCCCAAAAGGATTAAGTGGTTTATCAAATGAGTGAATGAGTTACGCATATTTAATGTTGTGGCACATTAATAAAACATTTTGAATAGCATAATATAGTATCAGTAAACAGATGTTCCCTCACCCGCTTCTCTTTTCTCTCACTATTAAAGTTAATTAGATCAATGTGCTGGCACTGGAGACTCATTAATTTAAAAACATCTCTCCACTATTTTAACGATTTAACACATTTTTTCCCTTTTCCTGTTAATGTATAGTACTATGGACTAGTGCATTAATAGAACCAGTGCAATATTATAAACCTGGGATATACAGCTGAGCTACTGTCAGAGCTGCTGTTATATACACCATCTGGCCAATCAGAATCGAGAATTCAACAGTTCTAGGATATAAATGAGTACATTTCACAGACTGCAGTGAAACAGAATGACAGATGGTAATCTGAACTTTAAGCTGAGTGCCAAGCTGAAGCAGTTTATATTAAGTCTGAGCTCATGAGCCCTGAAGCTTCTGCAACAGTCTTCTCTGAAGTGATTAAATCACCAGATTTGCTTAGTTTGTTCTTAATTGATCTAATTATCTACCCAATTGAACATGTTACACAGTCTCAGGGAAGACATGCACGACTAACTACTGGCTAAATTGTAGCTTGGAAAACGCTGCGCTTGCAAAAAAATTTTCTTTGAAAAATTTTGTCTGGATGTGCCTTCGGATGGGAGGAGTGAGAAGCAGATTTAGGATATATTTAGGAACAAAAGCTACTTTGGAGATGATTAGCTCTACTAGTCTGGTTGTTTTTGTTGGTGTTTGGTTTGTCGTTTTGTTTGTTTTTTTAGCAACTTTACCCAAAAACTTAACGGATTTCGCTAAAAAAAATTTAAGGAGTGGAGTATAGAAAAACGTGTTACTTTGATTTTTTTTCTTTTACATTGTGAGATTGGATGAGCACTGTTTAGGCTCAGCAGGGGGTGCTGTGTACTTTCTGTTATTTAAAAAATATATACATTTTACATCATCATAGTTGTTAGCACGTCTGCCTTACAACTAGAAGGTCCTGGGTTCGTGTCCCGAACGTTTCTGTGAGGAGTTTGCATGTTCTCCACATGTTTGTGTGGGTTTACTCCGGATACTCCGGTTTCCTCCAACAGTTTAGAGATATGCACATTAGGTTAATTGTTTATTCCAAATTGCCCTGAGTTGTGCAAGTTGTGCATGTGAGTGGGAGTGGTTGTGTGGGTGTTAGCCCTGCGAATAGTCTGATGTGCTGTTCAGGGTGGACCCCGCCTTTCGCTTAGTGTAGGCAGCCTTCCCACGACTTTAATAAGATTAATCAGTTTGGCAAATGAGTGAGTACATGAGAAATATCACTTCAGAAACGCAATCGTGAGACACAGATTTGTACAAAGCAGAGTAAATTCATTCATTCATTCAACGAACCGCTTGATTCTACTAGGGTGCTATGGAGGCTGGAGCTCATATCAGCTGAAGGCTTAGGGTGAAGGCGAGGTACACCCTGAACACCATTCACACTCATACAACTTGGAACAGCCAATTATCCTAATGTGCATGTCTTTGGGTGGTAGGAGGGAACTGGAGTAACCAGAGGAAACCCACGCAAGCATGTGAAGAACATGCAAACCCCAGACAGAAGCATCCTCGCTGAGCCCGGGAGCCCAGGACCATCTTGCGGTGAGGTGGAAGTGCTCACCACTATCCCACGGTGCTGCCCCTGACTTGTTTATATTAAATAATAAAATATTACCAGCCAAGTACTTCAGACTTTCTTCCTTCATCCTCCATGTAAATATGTCCGACAGGCAAATTGCTACTATAATATCAATGATATCTTTCTACTTTTACTTGTTTCTGTTCACTGTGATCAGGTAACATTTTTACTGTAGAGTCTGGAGTTGATAAAGAGTCCAGCGAAGATCGTATTAGGATCATTAAGTACAGTGTGACAAGTAATAATCAAGAACACTGAAAAAGCAGAGTGTTGAACTTCCTATAATCCATGTTCCTTTAATTAGATGCTTATTTTTAATTGAAAACCATTTCCTGCATGTACTGGAAGAAAAGTCCCTGTACTTTTTCTAATCAAACCAACAAGTGACGGAAATCAGCTGCCGTCCTTTCTAGATTATTCAAACTAACTTTGGACAGGTCGCTGTTTCATGGTTCACTTATTTTAATTTTATACACTTTCCCCTCATCACCCCCTCCTCATCTCTCTGATCTTGTCATTGATTCCTCTGCCTGGCAATGAGGATGGGGGACTGAATAAACTTTCACTGTGGTAGCCAACACTCTTTACCATAGACAATTATTCCTGTTTTACATATAGTATATTTCAGTTTAATCCCTTCCAGTGTAATATAAATAGCAAAATTATTTTGTCAACAATTAAAAAAATTAATGTTTACAGACAGTCTCCATTCAATCTAACAATAAAGCTGGAGCAACTGTGCCAAGAGGAAGGTCCCAAAATATCCAAAAATGCAAATTCCATAAGAATATAACTCAGTAGACTAAATCCAAAAAGTGCAGCCTAAAGTGAACTGGGGTGGGAATTCTTATGCAACCTTTTATCCATTAATTTTCTAAGCCACTTAATCCTAATTAGGGTCGTGGCGAGGCTGGCCTTCATCTCAGCTGAATCTGGGCAAGGGCGGGGTACTTGCCAGGCCATCGCAGGGCCAACACAGACAACCATTCACACTCACACCTAGGGGCAATTTAGAACAGCCAATTAGCCTACTGTGCATGTTTTTGGACCATGGGAGAAAACTGGAGTACCTGGAGGAAACCCACGCAAGCACGGGGAAAACATGCAAACACCACACAGAAACGCCAAAGACAAGGAATCGAACCCAGGCCTTCTTGTTTTAAGGTGGACATGCTAATCACTGTGCCACCGTGCCGCTCCTTCTTTACCTTTGTGTGATTAAAAATATCTTGTACATGTTGTGGAAAGAAAATGAGAAAATGGCCAATAAAGTCCAGCTGCTTTTTATAAGAATACAAAAAAATAAGGTTAAAAAAGTATAAGGGGTTGAATAGTTATGCAAGACCTAGATAAATAGGCGAGCTGGAAGGAAAGCTGGCAGGTCATAAATCAGCACACACTTATCTCAGATGACACTGTGGCTTGTTTCACTGTGGGTTCAAATAATATGAAACTTGGTTTTATCTTAAAACGAGACAGCGTAACATCACAGAGCTAAAAAAAAAAAAGATGAATCTTAATTCTTACAAAGTTTTGAAATAACAGCTCTCGCTCAGTTGAAATATTTATAATGTGAAAATAATGCAGTACTGAGATTCATCTCCGTATCTTCTTACTATCTATCACCTCAAACCAAAACAGATGCCTAACACAGTAAATACGTTCTTTGTGCTGCAGGAATAAAGTTATAGCATGCAGGTGGAGAATTAGGGAGGAGGGAGGGGTTGTCCTACTGTAGCACTGCAACACACACTCACCTGGATACCGATCAGAATCCCACTCTGAGGCAGCTTGAACCCTGTGGAGAGCATCGCCTTCAAAAAGGCTGAGTAGATATTTGGACCAAAACAAGCAACCTGCACAGAGAGTCAGTGTTATCATCATCATCATCATCATCATCATCACCACCACCATGATGGAGCAGAAAGAATCTCACAATAATCACATTACAGCAGGTATTATAATGGTAAGAGATGAGAAGAGAAGAGAAAAGAAGAGAGGAAAAAAACTGAGATGAAGTTAGAAACAAGAGAAGAAAAGAGACAAGAGAAAAGAAAAAGAAAAAATAGAGAAAAGAAAAGGAAAAACAAGAGAAGAAAAAAAGAAGAAAATATACGAAAAAACAGAACGAGAAAGAAAAGAAAAATAAAGAATAAGGAGAGAAAAAAAGAGAAAATATGACAAAAAGAAAGAAGAAAAGAGAACAAAAAATCAGAATGAAGAACAGAAAGGAGAAGAGAAAAATATGAAACAAAGGACAAATTAGGCACTAAAAGAAAAAAGAAGAGCAAAAATAAGTAAGGCAAAAATATGGGGAGACAAAAAGGAACGGAACATAAATAAGATAAAGAGTAAAGAGGAGAAGCAAAAAGACGAAAAGAGGAAAAGAGCGGAAACCTGAGAAAAGAAAAGATAAAAGACATGATTAGGAAGAAGTTTCTGAACCTCTCCGGTGGAGGCCATCTCACAGCGCAGGACAGGATCAGCATCTCTTAGACGTGGCCAGGAAAACATCGGAGCCTAGACACACAGAGAGAGAGAGAGAGAGAGAGAGAGAGAGAGAGAGAGAGAGAGAGAGAGAGAGAGAGAGAGAGAGAGA
>JAOUQZ010000047.1:2276336-2295964 GCA_028564935.1 Neosilurus hyrtlii
AGAGAGAGAGAGAGAGAGAGAGAGAGAGAGAGAGAAAGAGAGAGAGAGAGAGAGAGAGAGAGAGAGAGAGATTGTTTTGAAAATACTAACATGATATTTCATTTACATTTCTGCTGTGTGGAATGTTTTAGCTAAAAATATCCAGATTAATAATATTACTCCACAGCTGAAATCAAAACCAATGTGGAAAAATGGCCATTTAAAGTCCTACTGCAAATCTTTCGTTCCACTGCCACCTACAGGGGGAAATGTGAAAATATGTGTGGAAACCCAGAACCAACCCACACTCTCGCTGGAGAAATAACTTCTTCTACAGGCCTTCACAATGCCTGTTTGTTTGTCCTTTATTACAGCACTAACAACCCCACTGAGATAGAATCACTTTCTCCATGCTGACATTTAAACTGATGCTGAGAAACCGCTCCTGCGTTAAGCTGAGAAGAAGAAGGAATGCAGCAAGAGATTCTTAAGTGGCTGTTTGTTATTCAGCAGTGACGACAGGCTGCTATCTTAGACGCTGCACACTTTCAACATGAAAGGACAGCATAGCAGCAACCTTTTTCCCCTCTCGTTTTTTAGAACAGGACAAAAACGGCCAGCAGTTGTACTTCAGTGTGCTTGAGAAGTGTTGGCTGACTGCCCTTTGGGGTGGCTTGTCCTTATCATTTCAATTAGAGACGGACAACTTTTGTTACCTGAAGGAGAAAGAAAACAGGAAGGGACGGGATGGAAAATAGAGGATGGGGGATACACAAGGAGCGGAGATGGAACTCTACAGAGAGGGATCAGAAGAAAATGAATGGAGAAGAATGTGAAGGGACGAACGACTGAGGAAACATGGAAATGAGGGGCTAGAAAGGGGGTGGCGGAGATGAGTGGGGGGGGGGGAGTAAACTGACATGGCAGAAAGATTATAAGAGAGAAAAGGAGAGTGAGAAAGAGAGCAGAAGAGTGAAGGGACAGGAGAGTGAGGGGGAGAAGAGTTAGGGGGCAAAAGAAAAGAGGGACAGAAGTATAAAGGGGCAGACAAGTTGGGAGACAAAAAGGTACAGGAACAGAAGACTGATTAAACAGAAGAGCAAGGGGCAGGAGAGTGAGGGAATATAAAAGCATGTGGACAGAGGAGTGGGGGGCAGAAGAGTAAAGGACAGAAGGGTGAGGGGGCAGAAGAGTAAAGGGACAGAAGAGTAAGGGGACAGAAGAGTGGGGAGACAGAAGACTGAGGGGACAGAAGAGTGTGGTGGCAGAAGAGAAAAGGGACAGAAGTGTGAGGGGACAAATGAGTGGAAAGACAGAAAAGTAAAAAGACAGAAGAGTGAGGAGACAGGCTAGTGAAGGGACAGAGAAGCGGACGGACAAAAAAGTGAAGGGACAGACGATAAAAGGGACAGAAGAGTGAAGCAACAGAAATGTGAATGGACAGAAAAGTAAATGGACAAAAGAGTAAGGGGACAGAAACGCAAATGAACAGAAGAGTGAGGAGACAGAAAAATACATGGACAGAAGCATGAAGGGACAGACAGCTTAATGGACAAAAGAGTGAATTAACAGAAGAGTGAGGGGACAGAAGAGTGAAGGGACAGAAAACTGAATGGGCAGAAAAGTAAGGGGACAGAAGAGTAAGGGGACAGAAGAGTAAGGTGACAGAAGAGTGAAGGAACAGAAAAGTGAATGGGCAGAAGAGTAAGGGGACAGAAGAGTGAGGGGACAGAAGAGAAAGGAGACAGAAGAGTGAAGGGACAGAAAAGTGAATGGGCAGAAGAGTAAGGGGACGGAAGGGTGAGGGGACAGAAGAGTAAGGAGACAGAAGATTGAATGGGCAGAAGAGTAAAGGGACAGAAGAGTGAGGGGACAGAAGAGTGAAGGGACAGAAGAGTGAGGGGACAGAAGACTGAATGGGCAGAAGAGTAAGGGGACAGAAGAGTGAAGGGACAGAAGAGTGAAGGGACAGAAGAGTGAGGGGACAGAAGAGTGAATGGGCAGAAGAGTAAGGGACAGAAGAGTAAAGAGACAGAAGAGTGAAAGGACAGAAAAGTGAATGGGCAGAAGAGTAAGGGGACAGAAGAGTGAGGGGACAGAAGAGTAAGGAGACAGAAGATTGAATGGGCAAAAGAGTAAAGGGACAGAAGAGTGAGGGGACAGAAGAGTGAAGGGACAGAAGAGTGAGGGGACAGAAGAGTGAATGGGCAGAAGAGTAAGGGACAGAAGAGTAAAGGGACAGTAGAGTGAAGGGACAGAAGAGTACGGGGACAAAGGAGTGAGGGGACAGAAGAGTGAAGGGACATAAGGGTGAAGGGACAGAAGAGTAAGGGGACAGAAGAGTGAGGGGACAGAAGAGTAAGAAGACAGAAGAGTGAATGGGCAGAAGAGTGAGGGGACAGAAGAATAAAGTATTGGGAGTTACAGGATGAAAAACAGAATAAAACTGGGGAGTTGTAGTGAATAGAGAGGTGGAGGTGGTGCGAAGATGAGACAGGGGAGAGTGGGACAGGTGATTTAAGTCCCCTGTTCTATCTGAGTAGTCACGTCTGGGCCACGGGAGGAACACATCCTTGAAACAGTCTAATCAGCTCTGAATAAACCAGCCTCACCTATGAATGTTAATGTGAGGAGGGTAATAAACACCAGCATCTCACACTAATCCTGCTGTGCTCAGGGACGCATCCATTAAAGATTCTCGTCAGGACAAGGTAGACCACAGCGATATGCCGTGCACGATCGCAACAAATATCAAGTACTCAGGGATGACTCTGTCAGCACCTTGAGCTCAGTTTTAGCTTCTTCTCAATCCAAATGTTGTCCCAATGTTTCTCAAGTTTGCTTCTTTAGAAAGGGAACTATAATTTTAAAGTAGCTGGAATGGTCTAACTCACTCAAAACTATTTTTTTCTATAAATATCTTCTTCAGTTTCCCGTTTTATGGTTGGAGCATGATGGTGGTGCAGTGTTTAACATGTCCACCTCACACCAAGAAATGTTCTGGGTTCGATTCCCGGGCCTGGCGTTTCTGCAGGAATTTCCTGTGCTTGTGTGAGTTTCCTCTGGCGCTCCGATTTGGAGCAACAGATTAATTCAAAGCCTCAAAAGATGGCTGTTTATTCCAGTGCCTACCATGACATCATCAGTAGGCATGTCATTAATTTGGGGAACAAGCAGTACACAGCAATTAAAAATGCAACAAAAATGATAAAAATGTTTACATTGTAGAGTTTGCATGTTGTTCCTGTGCTTGCACGGGTTTCCTCTGGGTACTCCAGTTTTCTCCCAAAGTCCAAAGACATGCACATTAGGCTAACTGGCTATCCTGGATTGCCCCTAGGTGAATGTAAGAGTGAATAGTTGTTTGTCTGTGTTGGCCCTGCAGCAGACAACGAGCTGTTCAGGGTGTACCTTTCCTTTCACTCAGATTCAGTTGGAAGAGGCTCCAGGTTCCCTGCAACCCTTAACAGGACAAGCAGTATGAATAATTAATGTTTACTTCCATTGTGGATTGTACAACAACCTCCACTGCTGACATGTCCTTGATTACGATGGTTCTGCCCATGATGAAATGGTTGAAACATGAATTGGCTTGCCAGATGGCACAAAGAATCTGGAATAGGACCATTTGGGACTCATTTGGCTATTTTCGGCAGTTTCCTCTACTCAAGTAACACCTCAGATGTACTCTGTGCCGTTTGGGTGAAAAACCATCTTGAGTTTTTGAGGAAATGTAGTGGGGATAAACCAGTTTTTGTATCTTACAGAACCAGTAATATGGCATCATGTCAGCCACTCTGGTAAACCTTTTGCAATAATCGCCGGAAAAAGCTAAAAATTACTGGGTGCCCCAGCCCCAGATATATAAAAGTAGTTTTGGCTCCAACGTCGAGCCACCACCACCTGAGGCATTAATTTAAAAGAAATTGCTGAGGGTTCCCAAGTGGAATGGAAGCTGTTCCCATCTGTTAATTAAAGAGTGACAGAGTGCTTAGTATTTCACTCTTCTTCCCTAGTTTTATCCCTTTGTCTATTTTCTTCCAGGCACCTCTCAGGTTTTGTTTCTTTCACTCAGATTTTTATGAACTGGAATGTTTGTATCTTGCTACCCTAAATCCCTCGTTCCCCATCCCACTCTCATGTGTTCACTCACGTTTGTTGATGGAGTTGCAGACAACTTTATGTCCCAGCGTTCCCTCATGTCTGTTTTATATTCTAACCCTTTATGGTTAGTAGTCAGCTATGGTCTTGTAAACTGTGAACTTATGCTAGATGACTAAAAGATTGTGGACACCTGACTATCATGCAAATAATCATTTGTTGAGCATCCAATTTCAGATTATGTCCCCCCTTTGCTGGTATATAATATTGAATCTTCCCTCAATGTTTTCCACTAGATTTTGTAAATACAGTTGATGGTAGGTGAGGTGGTCTGGGGTGCTTAGACCTCCAGTTCATCCTAAAAGTGCTCAGTAGGATTGATGTCAATGCTTTGGGAAAAGCACTCATACTCCTCCACTCCAACCTTGGCAAGTCATATGGTTCTGGAGCTTACTGGAACAGGTTTAGGCCTCGTAGTTCCAGCATTTCATTTCTGAATCTCTTTATTCTTTATTAGGGTCATGGGGGGCGTAATGTTAGCATAGTGGTTAGCATGTCCGCCTCACAGCAAGAAGGTTCTGTGTTTGAGTCCTGGGCTGGAGAGTTTCAGTATGGAGTTTGTATGGCCTCCCAGTACTTGCTTGGGTTTCCTCTGGGTACTCCGGTTTCCTCCCACAGTTCTAAAACATGTACATTATGCTAATTGGTTACAAATTGCCCCTAGTTACAAAATTACAAATTGCCCCTAGGTATGGATGTAAGTGTGAATTGTTGTGTGATTTCCGCCTCAATGGTTTGGTGAGCTGTTTAGGGTGAACCTTGCCGTCGCCTAGTGTCAGCTGAAATAGGCTCCAGCCTCACAGTGACCCTAATAGTTAAGCAGTTCAGCAAATGTGTGAGAGTGATCAAGAGGGTCATAGGGGAGCTGACACCCATCCTAGACTCTCATTGCTAAGGCCTGGGTACATCCTGAATAGCCTGTTAGACCGTTGCACGGCCAACACAGACACACAACCATTCACACTCATATTCACACCTAGTGGCAATCGAGCATATCTAATTAGCCGAATGTGCAAAAATGTGGGATGAAACTGGAGAACCCAGAGGAAGCCCATGGGGAGAGCATGCAGACTTCACAAAGGAACACTCTTGACAGACACAAGGCCCCAATCCAGGACCATCAGGACAATCTATGAGGCAGAGTGTTAACACCTACACCACCGTGCCTCCACTCTATGTTCGAGTGAAGGGTAATTGTAACACTTCAGCATACAAAGACTTTAACAATTGTGTGCTTTCACTTTGAAGTAACAAGTCTGGGAAGGTCCGCGTATGGGTCTAGTGGTCAGGTATCCACACATATTTGGCCATACATCCTGCTTCAGAACTGGCATCCCTGATCTTTTCTAACAGCATGATGTGATCCAACTACAAGCATATTTCTTGGTAAAAGCCTTCCCTCATTATTGACGAGCAAAAAGACTCCAGGGAGAGCAAAAATCAATAGTGTAGCAAAATTAAATTAAGGGAAAGTCATCAAGTAAAGACCCTCTGGAGTTCTTCAACTTTAGTCCAGGAGGATCAGCACAGTGTGCAGTTTAATCATCTCCTTGCTCTAAATAGCTTCATTTTAATTGAATTACGCGTGCCTGCATAAGAAAAGTGCTAAACCCCATTAGACTCGAGTCAAAGCCCCTGATGAAGTTTGTAGTGGTACACCATGTCTTTTTTCCCCTTTAATACCATCAGAAATGTTTGTGGCTAGGGCACCTGATGATTCAACGCATACATGCTATTTTGTTCTAATGGAGAGCGATTATGAAAAATATACTTTAAGGTTGTAGGGGTTATTGCATGAACTTTCACAGTAGAATCAACACATTGTGCAAAACAAAAACACAACCTCTCAGTGAACTCGGAAAAGGCTAAAAAATGTGTAATCACATTGTGCTTCCCCTCCAAACTATTTTTCCTCCACGAGCTGTAATTTAAACAGCATTTGTCACGCTCTTCAGGAAAGCAAAGCGCACAGTGGGGGCCTGTTAGGCTGAAAAAAAAGTCCATGTTCGCAAGCTTTTTCCTTGAGCAGCAGAGAAGACAGAGCACAGAAATACCCAGAACACAATACTGTCTCTGGGCGCTGGAGCTCTGAAGCTGTGTGGAATGTCTGTTAGTGGAAGATGAGATGAGACGGCGTCCGAGACAAAGATCCGGAGAGAAAGTGTAATATATTCACACATTCCGACGTGTTTACAAGCAAGTAAACCCACAGTGGCAGGAGCATTTGTCAGATGGTGCGATAGCTGTTGCTCTGTGTGTGTGTGTGTGTGTGTGTGTGTGTGTGTGTGTGTGTGTGTGTGTGTGTGTGTGTGTGTGTGCGCGCATTATGTGTAAAACATGAAACAATAATAATAATAATAATAATAATAGCAATTGCCCTGCGATGGCCTGGCGAGGTGTTCGGGGTGTACTCTGCCCTCGCCCAGAGTCTGCTGAGATGGGCGCCAGCCTCCCCACAACCCTAATTAGGAATAAGCGTTTCACAAAACAAATTAATAATAGAAATTATAATAATAATATTACTACTAATACACACAGTTCATGGATTTTTTATGGCCTGTGTTTTTAAGATTGGCTCCAGGTTGCCCTGTGACCCTGAGGGACAAATGTGATCAGTAATGTATGAATGGATGGATGGATGGATGGATGGATGGATGGATATATACTGTTTATAGTTTGTCATAAATCTTCCAATAGTAAACATTATTTACAATAAACATGCTAATCTTAGAAGAAGGAGGCTTTCTTTTTTCTGGCTAAATCTCGGTACCAAGCTATGAGCATACTCATAGACAAAGCAAGACAGAAGTCTTCAAGTAATGTAAGAAAAAACACAAGTTCAACACATGCATCTAAATTTGATCAAGGCCAAATACTCTATAGCTTAGGCTCCATATGTTTTTTCTTCCATAACCTCCATTCTGTGTATCATACAATGATGACAATTACACGCTCATGTTCAGGAAGCCAAGGCCCATTTTCTGGATGTCTAACCCTCCGTTTGTAAATTCATGAAAAAATAAGACAGTAAATACTTTAGCGTTTGTCCTTGATATCACCACATACTGGAACTGATAAAAACAAGGTCAGTGTGGTGTATATTTTAAGTGTATTTGAGGAATACAGATAAGTTATTTCAAATTTTACTTGTTTTTTACTTTAACTTTATTGACAAGTTAGTTTCCACAACCAACATTTATTTATTTATAGTTTGTTTGTACTGTGATGTGTGACATAGCTTCCTATAACTAGCACAAGCCACCCCATCTGCTGAACCTCAACACATATAATGTGATTGACAGTAGAATAATTTTTACCAGCCGTATTATTCAGCATACACAGAAGGAGAGATCAGTTTGTGTGAGAAATTTCAAAGAAAAAAAAAAAATTTCTACAGTGAACATTCAGCATGTGTTCGAACATTGAGAAAGAAAACAAAGACACCAAGTGAGACCTTTTTTACTTTCTTAAAATAAAAAAGGAATTCTACACTTTTCAGAAACATAACTTGTTTTGTAAATTTTTCTGTTAAAACACTTTAATGAAACTAAAGGTATGTATTGCAGGTGTATAAACTACGGTCATGTAGCTGTTGATATGTAGCATGCATCAATACATTCTAGATCAGGGTCACGACAGTTTAAATTAAGCCTATAATGTTTGGAAAATAAAACTGATCGGAGGCACACTATCACCGAGGTGTGACTGCTGTCCCCTTACTGCAGCTAACTGGGTTATCAAAGACCAGCCATGTCTCTCACTGACTGTGGTGAGAGGCATGTAAAAGAACCATTGCCGTCGTTTCTGCCCAGCAATGGCCTGGCGAGCTGTTTAGGGTATACTCTGCCCTCGCCCAGAATCGTCTGAGGTGGAATCTCTTAGGATTAAGTGGTTCAGAAAATGAATGAATAATAACCGTTTTTCTTTACTTTGTAAATGTGGGAGGTTTTTTGGGTTACCACACATCCTGAAGCCTGAAGTATGGCCTAACGGTGATATCTGGTGGATTGCGCGCTATACCCAGTGAGAGCAAACTAAAAGTGTTGCTAGCTAGCTAGTTCATCTGAAGCCTCCCGAGCTATAAATTCTTATGCGATCAGAAATATGGTTGTGGAAAAAACTTAAATAGTGTCGTTGTGTTACACCTGATAAGGTGACAGGAAATGGCATTTTGTACCTATTTACATTTTGTTCACTATTTAGCAGAATAAATGTCTGACCCAATTAGAGCGAAGAGAGTGCAGGAAAATGACAAAATAAAAAAAAATGCACATAATATACTATTATCCACACATTTTCATGCAATAGATCAAGTGTTCCTTTGCCCTCTTTCCTGTATGAGGCTCCACCTCTCTGCAGGTCTCTAGAATATTCACAGCCACGTTTGCTATTCCTCTCAGCAGCCTAGTCTGGTATTTAAAAGTTGGAGAGTGGCAGGAGAAGAGGATTATTCCTGCGCGATTGCCTCCTCATCACGGCCATTGTGCTTCCACTCTTCCATAATTATACCGGAAATTACTTTGGGAGAGCAGAGACAGCGCTCAAGCAGCAAAGTGCCCTAGACTCCAATTCCAAACCTACTGATACAAGTCAGTGTCTCAACCACTTCTGGTAATTTAACACCTAGCTGAAGTCGCATGAAGCCCCGGGAGCCCGTGTCATTTAAAGACGAACTGAATGCTGTGAGACGATGAAAAGTGTCTGGAGAGTACAAGTTTTTAATTGGAGCGCGAGCAATCGGTCTCACTTCCACATTAATTACATTATCATTTATGCGGGTAATAATGGAGATAGTTCTCACATGGCGGATGTTTCAAACATGGGGGAATGATATTAGGGCTTGAGCACTAATTAAAGTTCTATTAAAAAAGGGGATAGGGGTGTTTAAAGCCCTGTCTCATTTAAAAAGGCATTAAAATGGCTGTGATACTATAAAAGTGTCCATTGTTGTAAAATCTTACACATACCTTAATCCCAACGTAGTCTACAGGAATGATGGGGTTCTCCAACGTGGGGAGCAAGGACTCATTGAGCGGCTCTCCCACCATCACCTGGGTCGCTACGTTTATCAAGTCCACACCGATGGTTTTAGATACAAATGGGAAGGAACGTGAGGCACGCAGGTTGCACTCGATCACCTGAGGAGTGATAACATGATATTCAGAAACATTTCAGTTAGAGGTTAAATAAAAATAAAAACAAACTCACTTATTTGCCAAACCGTTTATTCCTTCTAGGGTTGCCGGGCACTGCGCGAAGGTGGGGTACACCCTGAACAGTTTGTTAGACCATTGCCAGTCCAACACCCACACACAACCACTCACAATCGCACTTCCACAGGGGCAATTTGGAGCAGCCAATTAGCCTATGTACTTGTGTTTGGACCTGAAGGAAACACTCCAGTACAGTGAGGACATGCAAACTTCACTCAGAACCTTCTTGCTAAAAAGTGGACGTGCTACCCACTACTTTACCATGACGCCCTTCTTTATTACAATTAGCTTTAATTTTAGATGCACAAAAGTCATTAAAATTTTAGTTGTGGTTTTTAACCATTTACATTTTTTCTGAAGTCGGTTTCTGTCTTAACTTCAGGTCCAAAGTGTCCAAAGTGTAGCAGGCGGGGGGACCAAAATGAAAATAAAGCTGAATTTACTACCAATTTTATTTCCCTTTAGTTCATGCTGCATTATTGACTGTAGTTTTTAATAATTTTTTTTTTTTTTTTATGTTTATTTTTATTTCAATCAGCAAAAGAAGGAGAGATGGGAAATGAGAAAAATCTGATCATTTGTACAAAACAGGTAATGTTCTTAATGTCACACATTTATGTAGATTTAAACAGGGACCAAAAACAGTGCAGAACCTCTAACATTAAATATTCAGGATATATATTTAAGATATTCCAGATATTATTTAAGATATTGAATATTTCAAGCTTTTTTTTTTTCATTTTAACAGTTGGAAAACTTCGTTTTTTTCTGTGGGATTTTTCTTCCTAATTTAATCTTGGCCAATTTACACCCATCAGACTTCCCATCTATTTACGTTTATATCATTTCGGCAAGCACCCAAAGCGACTTACATGTGTTTAGTGGGAATGGGGCTTGAACCACTAACCATCCAATCAGTAACCCTGAACCTTAACCACTGAACCATCACTGCCACCAACCAGTAATGTTTTTCAGAGGCACATAATGCTCATGAGAGTCGTAACACACTCAGAGGACAGTGCTATCCGCCTACCTGCATATGCATGATCTCAGATCCCCGTAACTGGCTACAGTCACTGTGATTGACAGGAAAAAGAGCACAGCCCTCTCTGAGAGCTCAACCAATAATGTTCTTGGCCTCTGACATTCGAACCTGACATCTCCGGATGATAAAAAAGTGAAAGCTTTCTTTGTTGCGCTAGTTTTTGAGATCTCTTAGCTTAAATTGTAAATGAAAAAAATAAATAAGTAAAAGTCCATTTTCGTGGTAAGTGCAGCAGAAATGACTTACCATGACATCATTGCCTTTCACCAGAAATTGAGTGTTAAACGGCCCTGAAATCTCAAACGCCTTTGCAATTTTCCGTGTGGCGGACTTCACCTGAAAACAGCCAAAGCAAAAAAAAAAAAAATGAATTACACAAAACCTTACGAACCCATAACTCAAGGTAAAATCTGTATGTATGCAGAGGAGTCTGAAAGCACATCCGTCAATGTCTAGGCTCAGTATGCCTCGTCACTGGCGTGGGGTGGAATATGGAGAGGAAGGCATTACGGAAGCTCAACGCCAAGAAAACTTTGATGTGACAAACTGAGTTTGATCCGGAGGAAGCAGAAGTGTGCGGCGTGCCACTTGATCAAAGCGAAGGGTTCAATCTTAAACTACAAATGTTCCATATCGAATGGGTTTTAGATGTGAAATGTCTTCGCAGATTCATGGCCTTATTTCTATCTTATGATTTCATATTTAAAGACTGTAACTGTATATCTAGTGGTGCTATATCAAGTGGATGTATTTTACTCAGACTGGATCAACATGTTCAAATTTCATTTTAAAAAAAGAAAGAAAGGAAAAAAGAGAGTAAGGAAAAAAGAGGTGTGACCTTCTCCAGTGCTCCTTGACTGATGGTCTGGGTAGGCAGAATTAAAGTGGCATCTCCTGAGTGAACTCCGGCGTCCTCCACGTGCTCTGTAATGGCATGAGCCAGAACCTGAAAGGTCATTACGTACGGTATTACATCAGAGTCAACAAAAAATAAACAAAAATCTAGAGCCACACTCAGAGTGCCTAGTTCCTCTGCCAGGCACAATAACTGGATTATGGCGACAAGTGCACTAATTAGCCAGAAATATCTGCAAACAACTGCAGGTTTTTATAACTTAGCATAATTATAATGGAATATCTTCCCCTAGTGGGTGTCTTTTTGAACATTTTGCTCTATGTTAAAGAATAGGCATTTTTTCCAGATTTTAAGATTTTTTTCCCAACATTCCCATATATAGATTATATTCAAAATGTATTTGTTTGTTACTTGTACTACACTCTAGAAAAAAAAAATCATTCAAATCTGTCATAAATGTTTGAGATACACAAAACAAACAAACAAACACAGGTGAAAACATAACCTCCCAGTAGAGATAAAAATTACTCCTGAGTTTAAAGACTTGAATCACATGAACTAATCGCATGCTTTTTGCTCTGAAAAAAAACTGTTTGTCCCAGCAAGAAATCAAACAGAGGGGAATTTGTTAGTCAATGGTTGTTTAGAAGTTATAATTACCTGGAGGTTACCTGTGTTGATGTGTTAGTGTTTTGTTGAACCATTTTAGGAGCTATAACTTGAAGTAATCATTTTCACTATAATTTTATTAATCTTTCAATCTGTATCTGATAGGGATGAGATGATTCATTATTATTATTAGTAGTACTATTATTATTATTATTATTATTATTATTATTATTATTATTATTATACACTGCCCAGACAGTGTATAATAAAGTCCCACATGCGAATGTTGTTGTTCTGTTTTTGGCCTTGCTTACAGCACGCAATCGTCATGCCAAAACTTTACAACTTAAGCAACATAACATTTATTTTCATTCAGAGTTGGGGATAATTTTTTTTACCAATGTCTAAAATAGATAGATACTCAATAAAGTCTTCTCCAGCACATCCTGAAAACTTTCAATAGGGTTAAGGTCAGGACTCAGGGGTGCCAATACACATGTGAAAATGATTCCTCATGCTTTCTGAACCCCTCTTTCATTATTTGAGTCCCCATTTTATATCCGTGCCATCAGGGAAAAAGTACTTTGATGTGATAACCTGCTCATTCAGTACATTCAGGCAATCAGCTGACTTTATTTTATTGCTATATTAATGTTGCTGAGCCTCGACCAGACCAACTGGAGAAACAATGCCATGGAGATTACATACTGTGATCAAGGCTGAATGCTCTCCACGAAAATATCCGCGTGTCTGATTTTTAACTTAAAAACATAAAATTGAAAGATGGTATATTTTCTTTTTAATATGATTGTATCTGCCAGGGTGGCATTGCGGCATAGTGGTAAGCATGTCCGCCTCATAGCAAGAAGGTCCTGGGTTTCAGTGAGTGACCTGCCAGTTCAAGTTTTTGCTCAGAGTTGGCTGAAATAGGCGGCATCCTCCTGCTGACCCTAATAGGATAGCTGTTTAGAAAATAAATGAATTAGGTTGAATAAATCTACTATTAAAAAGGTAACTGTAAAAAAAGCAAATAACTGTATGTGTGTTTATTAACTTAGGCTAAACACGGTGAGATTTCGAGTGTAAAAGAAGACTAAAAGTCAGCAGATGCTCTGAAAGCAGAAGGGAGAGCAGAAGACGTGCACTCAGAATGCGGTGTAAGCTGTTTGTTTTCATTAAGGTTGTTATTATGGGAGGATAACGTTCCTGTTCCAGAAGGTAAGCCACAACAGATGAAAACCTCCATCTGCTGTATAATGAAGTCACTCTAGTGTGGCTCTGCGACACACACACACACACACACACACACCCACACACACCCACACCCACACACACACACACACACACACACACACACACACACACACACACACACACATTCAATCAGATTCGAGTGCTTCACACTTCACTTTTGACAGAATTTCATTGCTGCTGGGTTTTGTTTGACCTTTACCTAATAAACATCTTTCTCACATCAGCTTTCTTTCAGACACCAGTGTAAAGCGATCAAAAAATAGAAGTGTTGATTCGTTTCCTAGTACTGTCATAATTCAAGTCACAGGTTATATTGCTTGTGTGGGTTGCCTCTAGGTACTCCAGTTTTCCTCCCATAGTCCAAAGCCATCCACAACAGACCAACTGGCTGTTCCGAATTGTCCCTAGGTGTGTGTGAGTGGATGTGTGTGTTGTCCTGCGATAGTCTGCCGAGCGGTTCACTGTGTACTCCAACTTTGCCTAGTGTTGGCTGAGATAGGCACCAGCCCCCACTTCCCCAACCGTAGTCGGATTAAGCGGTTTGTCAAATGAGCAAGTGAGAGGTTTATATTATTGCGCTCGTCCATTATACGTCAGTGTTTCTATAATAACCACTTATATAAACTAATTTTAAAAATGTATAAAACTTTTATTTATATAATACTTTGGAAGGAGTTTCCAGTTCAAGTAACAGAGATAAAACTGAGGCTGTTGTAAGAATGTTTAAAGATGCTATAATGAAAGTGATAACAGGAACTAACTTGAAATATATCTATAAAAACATAAAGACAATTTTTTTTATTATTTAAAGGCGAATTGAAAAACCACTGTGGTATGAAGGAAATAAACCCCATGGGACTAAAGCTGCATTATACCACCTTGCTGTTGATTATGCAAAGGTCGTGAATTACCCTGCTGAGGTTTATCTCATTATAATGACCAACGTGCTGTACATTATTTAGTGTAATAAATGGCTACTTAGTGTTGAAAATATTAATCGATTTCATTGATTACAAATGTTTCCTTTCATTTCCAAACTGTTTTATCCTTTATTTGGGTCACGTGAAGGCTGGAGCCCATCCCAAACTCTCAGACTCCAAAGGAAAGCGAGAAACACCCTGAACAGCTCACCAGACAGTTGCAGGGCCAACACACACACACACACACACACACACACACACACACAAACACACACACAAAGCCAGTCACACTCACAATCTAATATAGGTGCAATTTGGAACAGCAAACTAACCTAATCTGCATGTCTTTGGTCTGTAGGAAGGAACCAGAGCAAGCAGACAAAATCCATGCAAGCATGGGGAGAACATGCAGTGAGTAGTAAGTCAGTGCTTTAGGCGCTGAGTTACTGATCAGAAGGTTAGGGGTTCAAGCCCTGTTACCACCAACCGCCTACTGTGCCCTTGAGTGGCCTTTAATTCTCAACAGCTCAGTTGTCTCAATGAGACAAAAAAGTATGTTGCACTGGACAAAGGAATCTGCCAAATGTCGTAAATATACTGTAATGTTGCATGTAAACTTCACACAGCAACACCTACAATAGAAGGCTTGAACCTAGGACCTTCCTGCTGTAAGGTAGATGTGATGTCCTGCCGTAGGATTTAGGTCATGCCTGTCTGTTTGATCTGCTTTCTCCTCTCCCATGTGTGTTTTCTGATTACAGGCTCCGCCCTGACTATCCCACCTGTTCCTCTTTCCTATCGGAGAATAAAAGGCCCGCTATTCCTTGTTCCCATACCAGATCGTTTAGTGCCGTCATAGAGAGAGGACGTATCTCAGTGTACACACCACGATCCAGCCGACCGTTCTGAACATTACAATCTGGCCAGACATGGAGCCAGCGGACAGAGATCCGATCAGCCAAGTGCTTAAGTCACAGGAGCTACAGATCCAAGCCCATGAGACCCAGTTGTCTACTATAGCCACTGGAGTGCAGGAGCTCGCAGACCGCCAGGACCTATATCAACAGGACGTGTGCGCACAGGTGAATCTGCTAAGCGTGCTGCTGCACCAGATAACTGCGAGTCTGGAGCAACTGCTTTCACCTCCGCCGACCACGCCAGCGTCCCCCCCCGCCAGCCGCCACCCTGCCTCCAGTAACCCCTCCACCTCGTCCCGTTCGCCTCGCCCTGCCCAATAAATATTCGGGAAAATCCGAGAGGTGCTGCTCCTTCTTAGTTCAGTGTGAGCTGCACTTCCAGAATGATCCAGCCGCCTTCGCCTCCGAACAGGCTCAGATGGCGTTCATGATTTCCCATCTGTCAGGAAGAGCGGCGGCGTGGGCTACAGCGGAATGGGCTCGAGGCGCAGCGGTATGTCAAAGTCGCCAGGTATTCACGGAAACACTCACTCGCATGTTCGATCACTCCTCCCTGGCTCGCAAAGCTTCCAGGGCTCTGCTGGGACTGAGACAAGGTTCTCGGAAGGTGACCGATTATGCCATCGATTTCCACACTCTGGCCGCCAACAGCAGCAGGAATTCCATGGCCATTAATGACGCCTTCGTGAGCGGGCACGGTGAGGAGATCCGGGACCACCTCGCCCCTCACGAAACTCCAGCCGAGTTTGAGGACCTAGTTAACCTGGCAATCCGTATCGATAACCGGCTTTAGGAGAGGCCAGAAAAACAAGATGTCATACTGGGAAAAAGAAGAAAATGAGACGAAAAAAAAAGAAAAGCAACAGAAGAATTCCCCTCAGTCACGCTCCCCGAGTTCATTTGAATCCAAGTCTGAATCAGAATCTGAGATAGGAAGCAGAGCGGAGCTAGACGGAGCAGGGAAAGAGACCAGTGAGGAGGTTAGGAAGGCCGTTCAAGACGTTCTGAAACATCGCCTTAGAGAAGGGACTTTCATATCCAGGAAGAGGCTTAAAGAGATACCTGGTGCTAGTATAAACAACGGGAGGCATACTAGCAGGCTGAAACCTCCCCCTGAGAGCCGCCTGGTGCCACCCACCAGTCCCCCGCCACCACCCGAAATAGTGGAGGATGGCCCAGTCTACCCGGTCAAGAGGCTTCTGGCGGTACGCAAGAGGGGCCGGGGAAGACATTTCTTGGCCAACTGGGAGGGCTACGGTATACGGGATACCCGCGAGCTCCATCGGTGACCACACTCTAGTTTATGAGTTCTACAGACTGCATCTGGAGGTACCGGGACCGTCAGGAGCCGGTCCTGGGGGGGGGGTTGCACTGTGATGTCCCGCCTTAGGATTTAGGTCATGTCTGTCTGTTTGATGTGCTCTCTTTTCTCCTGTGTGTGTTTTATGATTACAGGCTCCGCCCTGATTATCCCACCTGTTCCTCTTTCCCGAGGGGGATAAAAGGCCCGCTATTCCTTGTTCCCGGGCCAGATCGTCTTGTGCCGTAATAGAGAGAGGACGTATCTCAGTGTACGCACCACGATCCAGCCAACCTTTCTGATACTGTTCATGTACCACATTTGCCTTGTTCCTAATAAAGGATCCCTGTTTTCATCTTATCCCGTCGTGTCTGTCCTGCATTTGGTTCTATCAGTTATTGGTACCAGCGTAACAGTAGAAGTGCAAACCCCTACGCCACCGTGCTGCCCAGACTTAGAAATTATTTTAGTGACTTCAAAATTGATACTATGGATGTAAAAATTATTTTTACAACTCTGTCATAAACAAATAACAATGGCTGAATGTCATGAGTGACTAATCAGAGTCAACTATTCAAATGAGCCTAAGTTTGTTACAGTAAATTATTAATTTAACATTTCTCTCTCTCTCTCTCTCTCATCTGTGTTCAGGATTTAACCTTACCTGGCCTGATTTGGCCACTGCATCCACTTCGACCTCTCTGGCTCCACTGATGAACTTCGTGATGACCACAGGATGCTCCTGTATTGAACAGAAAGAGATACTGAGATACTCTGCTCGACTCCGAGTAATGGAAACCTGCCCTCATGTGTAATAAGAAATATGAGTAGCATATTTTTGTGAATAAATAAATATTCATTCATGCATTCATTCATTCATTTTCTGAACCGCTTAATCCTAATTAGGGTTGCGGGAAGGCTGGCGCCCATCTCAGCCATCGCAGGGCAGAAACACGCTGATGGCTATGCAGCCTCCTCTTGACGAAAATCAGCAATGGTTCTTTTACATGCCTCTCACCATAGACCGGCATTTGATAACCCAGTTTGCTGCACTGGGGGGACAGCAGTGACAACACACTAATAGTGGGGCTTAAACCCCTCGACTTTGGGATCAGTAATCCAGCACCTTACCACCAGGCCACCACTGCCCCAATAAATAAATATGACAAAATGAAATTAAATTAAATAATGAAAAACTTTGAATACATCAAATCCGCCTACAAGATCCTACACATGTACCGAATTAAAAAATGCTGAAAATATAAACATGCTGCGGAACGACTGCTATATCTGAAGAGCGCTCATCATTAGCATACGGTGTGGCGTGAGCATGAAGTTTACATTAAGCAGCAGATGTTACGTGCTGAAACAGAGTGGAGGAGTTGATAAGTGTGTATGTGTGTGCTTGTGTGTGTGTGTGTGTGTGTGTGTGTGTGTGTGTGTGTGTGTGTGTGTGTGTCTGTGTGTGTGTTGTGTTTAATGAAGTCAGCTCAGGGTCGGATCCAGTAACCGTCTCTCAGCCTCCACAAACAATATTCGCTTAGTAGCAGCTTTTACACGGCACCCTTATAGGAAGAAAGTCTTAAACTACTGTATATGATGCAGATGGCTCATCCCTAGTGCGTTAGCCTCAAGGTTAGGCTTTATCTCTTTCTCAATGTCAAGGAGTCTAAAACTTCTAAAGGATGCTTTCTGGCATACAGCCAGCTCCATAAGTATTGGGACAGTGTCAAATGTTTTGTAAATTTGCCTCTGTACACAACCACCACCGTGGATATGAAATGTGATTAAAATGAAGACTTTTGGTTTAAAGGGTTTAACCAAAATATTACATTAATTTTAAGGAATTACAGGGATTTTTATAAAGATTCCCCCCATTTTCAGAAACTCTACAGTAACTAAACGGATGACTGATAAGCAACTTCATGGCCTGTTTCTTTACTATTTCATTACAAATGAAATGTAGAAGTACTCAATGCATTGTGTCACTTGATATGCCTCCGCCCTTAATAAACCTTAATAGCTTGTGCCTGAACTGTGAGCATGATCTTTAACCTATGTCCCTACCTATGTCAGACTTTACAGGTGGTTGATTTGTTGTCCTTAACTGGTGAAACAAATTCCTACAAATTTAATACATGCTTGCTTGACTGACATTCAGGTTGCAGTAACTCACATTAAAAGTTCAGAATGAATCAGTTTGACTCATTTGACTACAGGATGTATTGTGTAAAAGTATCCCAGACTATGATTGATTTGAATGTTAGTATGATTGACAGGATTAGGCACATTGGTTTGAGTTGATGGTTTAGTTTGTGTATGTGTGTGTGTTATGTAATAGACCCTGTAAAACAAAGAATGCATTATATTGGCTTAAACAAGACTTCACATTTTGTATGTGGATGGATTTGGTTGTCTACAATCTCATAACATGTAACACAACGAAGCACTGGCTTCTATGGTGCCATATATATGTGTCAGAAGTACAAACACCATGACCATATTGGTGGCGTTGTTTTCAAAACAATATGCAAAACAATGATGTTGCATTCTGGGACATGCACTCTTCATGCCACTTAACCATCCACTTTCCAACCTACTCTTCTTCACTGATCTAAAAATAACTGGATGTCAGACTGGGCTGCTGAGGCTGAAGTCAACGAATATGCTCATGCAGTCATACTGCTAGACCCAAAACATTCCCTGCTGTGGTCCTAAAAGCTTGATTTCAATCGGGGCATCTCCCATTTACTTTTAAACTTCTTTGTTTTTTTTTATTGTTTTATAGTCTACTGTTACTTTTTAATTATGTCTTCGTGTGCAGCGTTAAACTGTACAAACAGGAAGAAACCAGGGTGCAAGTCATTCCATGTGAAAGTAGTGTTTTAAGTATCTTTGTAGAATTAATACACACGCGTACTTATGTTTAACATTTTGTGACTGTGTTAATATAACAGATTTAGATTGTGATTACCATGCAGGTGATATTTAGTTACTATTATTTTAAACTATCTGGATATTGAAACAAATGTACGTGTATCATATACAGTATGTGTAATTAAGTGTAAAAATACTACATGTAGTACATGTAAACTCTACATCAGATACTGTAAGTTTATGCATACAAACAGTAATTATGTACTTTCTTATTAAATTACATAAGTTAATTATTTGTAGACCTATTATATAGAGAAACTTTGTGTGTACACACACACTCATATATATATTCATTCATCTTCTGAACCGCTTATTCCTACTTAGGGTCGCGGGGAGGCTGGCGCCCATCTCAGCCGGCTGTGGGCGAGGGCGGGGTACACCCTGGACAGCTCGCCAGGCCATCGCAGGGCCATCAGTCACGCAACCATTCACACTCA
>JAOUQZ010000047.1:2299906-2310901 GCA_028564935.1 Neosilurus hyrtlii
TGATCAAAATCAATGTCAAACTGGCCAAAACATTCAATTTCAGTGGGGGTTGAATAATTTTGAACACAACTGTATCTATCTGTTTATTTATTTATTATTCACTGTGATGGCCTGACAAGCTGTCCAGGGTGTGCTCTGCCCTCACCAAGAGTCAGCTGAGATGGGAGTCAGTATTAAGCAGTTCAGAAAATGAATTAATGAATTAAAGAATTTCTTATTAATTTAGCCCCTTTAACTTTTTTTCACCTTATGTAAGTAATATCTGAGCATTTTACAACCCAGTGGTGTGAACAGTGTAGAATAACTTTCATTTGCTGGTGGGCTTTGATGCACTCATGATGAAGATGATGAAGACTCATGATGAAGATGCTTTGAGATGATCATTCATAAAAAACTTTTACTATTCTGTATAAGATAGCTCATTGCTATTCTGCTTTAACTCTCTATATGTTTACATGCACTCATGACATTGCACCCAAAGGAGAAACAACACATCATTACATATAACCAAGTCTCACCAATGAGCTCAGGGCTTTCCACGGTGCCTGAGCCACTCCAAGCTCATCCAGAATGCTGGAGAATATAGATCGCTCTTCAGCTCGGTGGATCTGCTGTGGGTTCGTGCCCAGAATCTTCACGCCTTTTAGGTGAAGTGGCATGGCTAGGTTATTGGGAATCTGTCCTCCCACAGAGACTATGCAGCCTGTACATCCCTTCAGAAGAGAAAAAGGACAAGGTCATGGTCCGGAAGTTTTCCAACAGTCATTCTAACTATAATAAGTAGAGGCAATTAGATACAGACTACATGCTCATTATTTCAGTTCAGTGATACCCACCTGATCTTCAGCTATATAACTGCTATATGTACTGCAATCTAAACTGTGTCTTAATTTTAAATTTTAAATATTGATAATATTAATAATAATAATCAATAATATTGATCAAAGGAGCATTTTTTAGATTGTAATGTTTAAAATTCTCCTTCTGCTAATATACAGTCAACTGTTTTGTACTTCTCTATATCATTCATTCGCTGAACTGCTTACTCCTATTAGGATTATGGGGGATCTCAGCCGACTCTGGAGTACACCCTGAACAGCTTGGCAGTCCATTGTAGACCCAACATGTAACCATTCACACTCACTCACACCTAGGAAAATCTGAAACAACCAATTAGCCTAATTTGCATGTCTTTGGACTATGGAAGGAAACCAGAGTACCCAGAGAAAACCCACACAAGCACAGGGAGACCATGCAAACTCCACACAATAATGCCATGCATACACAAGAATGCTAACGCAAGAATGCTAACATCCTCTAATCAGAGGTGAAACTCTGCTCACTTACAAATATGAGCTGATCCAGACACACTGAGCAACTCCAGCCTCACACATTACACCTACAACCCCACATTCATGCCCCACCCCTCTCCTCAGAGTCTAAGATCCCAAGATCGACATCAAAAATGCTGATGACCGGTGATGGCGTGTTGGAGTTGGCAGTTGTGGTGGCCATACTGGATATCAGACTGCCACAAAAATCGATAGTTGTGTGTAGTTCCATAATCTTAACATCCACACCAAAAATGGTGATGACTGATGATGGTGATTTGGAGCTAGTGCAGGAAATACAAATTCAAAATGGAAGCTGTGGCGACCATATTGGATATCGGACCGACACAAAAATCCAGAGGCTTGTGTAGTTAACCCAAAATGGTGATGATTGGTGATGGGGTTTTTGAGTAGCATGGAATGCAGAGTGACAAATGATGGGCATTGTGCGTGACGACAATACACCTCATGTCCATTGGGCTGAGAGGTAAAAAGTCCATGGGGTGGAGGTGAACCTGCTCCAGCTCCTCTTACTTTAGAAGAATAGTGTGTTTAAGGTCAGATAGGTATGTTTCATGCTGTACAGCACTGTGCTGATTAGGGTTAAAGGTTAAGGGTCATGTTTATAGGCGTAGCTGGACCAAATCCAGGTCTACTCCATAGATTTTATCTTATGAAACGATAATGTTCCATGGACCAATTTACAGATACAATTGCGCCAGGGATTATTACTACCGTATTTTGACTTTTTTGAGGCATTTATTTCCACTAAAGTGTCTCTACCATCTCTCACATCCTTTTCCCATTGATTTGAGGCAAGTAGCACAGGTCTCATGGTTTGATCCTCCACTCTTCCACTCCCCTCCAACAGTCCAAAGCTTAAATTCTCAGCATCGCAGTTCCTCCCTTCCATCTCTCTGATCCAGCCCTCCATATTCCCATGGCAACGGCATGCATGACCACTTCATTAGTGAAGCACAGGTTTTGGCATATTACCATCCCAAACTGCCACTCCTTCCACCCTCTACCCCTTCACTCCATTGTTTATACATTCCTGCTAACACTCTCCCAGTAATTACACTGACAGAGCAGCTGGAAATTTCTGTGCAGGGTAACAATGCCTACTGAACTCTCACCTCAACTAAATTAATGAATGAAATAAATGCTTAATCACCCTGTGATCCGTGATCACCACTTGTACCAGCTAATAACAGGAAAGGAAAAGTCATAGAGTATCATGGAGACAATTTCAGCTGGAGAGGGATTTTTTTAGTTGGAACATGTCTGAACATGATAAGGGCTGTGCAGTCTCTATGGAGATAGAGAGTCAAGATAATACCGGTTTGCCTTTTGTCCTGAGGCACCTCCTGCCAAGTTAATTGCTCATAAGACGAGAGTATTGGGTTATTAGCTACACAGACATTAATCAGGGATCAGTTCTCTATGAGAGCCTTGTAGCTTTTATTCTGAACACACTTTGCTATAATGGAAATTTACTGGTAGGCTGATGATGTTCTGACTGTAGTGGTTTAAAAGGTCAACACAAACCACCAACACAAGATTACAACTGAAGAATAAAAAGTGGTGGAAATGAAAGCTATTAATAAAAAAGCTGCTAGCAGTTATATTCAACTCCATGTATTAACTTGATAACATGGTATGGAGTTCAATTATAGAAATAGAGTTATACACTTCCTTTTCCTCTTTTTTTAACCTTTGCATATTTTTGTTATAGATTTCTTTGTTCATGTTTCTTGCCGTCTAGATTAATTTGCAAGTGTAATTTTCATTCTGTGTATTTTTTCCCCGATTAAACTCTTATTTACTCATGTTTATTTAACAATTATGCACCAAAGGTGAGAAGAATGTCACGAAATATTCAATTCACCGACATTTATCAATTGTGATGGACCAACAATTGTGATATAAATTACTAGATCTAAATTTACTGAAGTGACAAACAAACAAAAAAATCCAAAGTAAGTTACTTGAAAAAAATGAGCAGGTACATGTTTTGACCTTTAAACTCTTACCTCCTGTTGGTTGATGTCCAGAACACGCTCGAGTGTGAGCTCCTCGAAATAGAGGCGGTCGCACTCATCAAAGTCGGTGCTAACTGTCTCGGGATTGTGGTTCACCACTACAGTGCGCTTGCCCATCCGTCTGAGGGCACGGATACTGGATACCGCACACCAGTCAAACTCCACACTGCTGCCTGGAACACAGGATAGAGCCACAGTGAGCCAACGCTCACTCAGCACTACAAAAGCTTTCATATAAATGCACAGAAGATGCGATTGAAATCCCAGTGCTGAGTTTTAAACTAGGTGTATGGCGGTGGAACTGACCGTGCACAAGACTCAAATAAATATGAATGAACAGATGGAGAAACATCCATGGAAGTAGTAATTTAATGCAATTGGTTTATTCCAGAGATGGCATCAATAACATTGAGAAAGTTTTCCATTCCAGATTTTAAAAAGTTACACCAAACCTTATTGCATCGTATAATTAGCATGCTAGCATTTCATTTTATTCTCCACTCTATTACTGGCTCCAACAGAAGACTAAAAGACTGTGACTTTTTATACACCATACTAAATCTTGAGCAGGCAGACTGCGCAATTTGTTGCAGATTTGCTCCTGAAACATTTTTTTCAACCATTAAATTGTCCAATTTACCAGCCATCCCAGTACCTCCTAGTGGCTCATGCCTTGCACCCCAACTATAAATAACCCAAATTACACTTCACCGAGCTTGTCGCTCTATTTAAGGATTATTAGGTTACAGCTGATGCTTTTAGAGATGTCATGTTAGAAAATGTAAAGCTGTCAGTACACTTTTAAAAGTATTAAGCACGACGAGGTCCTTGATGATCCTTTTCCACTGACTAATGACGTAGAGAGCCAATACATTGTGCACCTTAAAAAAAAACAAAACTCACCGATGTGATAAGGACCACAGCCTAAAACCATCACACTCCGATCTCCAAAGTCCAGGTCATGTTCCTGTTAGAACACAACAAGCATGTGATATACAATCACATTTTCAGTGGTTTGCAGAAGTATTTGGGCCATTTTCAGAAAAATGTACACAGTAACAGTAAGGACATTTTCTAAAGAAAAACAGCTTTTTATGCATTAAGTTGTAAACAATGACCTTATATGGAATGCACACAGATTGATAAATAATGTTTTCTGTTTATAACTGACCAAAACTCTCACATTAACTCACAGGGAGATCACACACATTCATTTTGCTCATTTTTACCTAATTTTGCAAAGGACATTTTGCACTTTATTAGATAAGATTTCCTATGGAAAGAATTACTTATATATGCTTGGTAATGGAAATCTCTAAAAATGCAAACAAATAATGAAATTAATATGCTATCTTTAGTCATTGTTTTCAACTTAATGCAATGCACCTAGGTGCAATTAGGAACAGACAATTAGCCTAATGTGCATGTCTTTGAGCTGTGGGAGGAAACCGGAGTAAGCGTAGAAAACCCCTGTAAGCACAGGGGGAATATGCAAACTTCACACAGAACCGCCCTGATCGAGCCTGGCACTCGCACCCAGGACCTTCTTGCT
Source organism: Neosilurus hyrtlii (assembly GCA_028564935.1). NCBI lineage: Eukaryota > Metazoa > Chordata > Actinopteri > Siluriformes > Plotosidae > Neosilurus > Neosilurus hyrtlii. The sequence continues at coordinate 2,304,832 of JAOUQZ010000047.1, forward strand.
GAGAAGCAGACGTGCTAACCACTACACCACCATGTTTTATTAACGGTAACTGTTATATAAGTTCATGTGTGGCTATTTAGTAGATTAACATTACTTTGACTAGGAGTGTCTCACCTGGCCATGATAGGTACAGTAGAGATAGTTAGTTACTGCAGGATATTCTGCAGCTAGTGTATCAATCTGAAAGACACAGCAGACAATATCATTATTATACACAGCTAGCTTTTTTACTTAAAAAAAAAAAGCCTGACAAAGGTGGGTATTAAGGCATATCCTGACCTGTTTGACCCAGGGCTGGATGTTGTGGCTCAATCTGAGGCAGCGAGTTTCTGCCTCTGACGTTCCGAGGGCCTGACCCACCTGCCGGTCTGAGAAACCCTCTTGCTTGACCTTCAGTAACAGATCAGCAGGGACAGTAGTGCTAAGAGGAAATATTAAAGAAGATTAGCTATATACACTTAATTTAGCTTTATATGTCTTGATACATCTGGTTTATTAGTAAACATCTTGCTGCTATTGAATGTCTCTCTGTTGCAGAGATTTAATCAATACTAAGGTCAGGTATAAAAGTTCAATTATCACAGATAAGATCAGAAATTGTTCGTTTTACAGGAAAGTCTGGCTGGGATCAAAAATAATTTTTACAAGAGGGAGACCTGGCCAAGCTGGCAGCCATACAACATCAAAAAAATATACATACAACAGAATGTTGCGTTAAAGTTGTAAACCCTTTAGAATTTTCTATAATTTCACCTAAACATAGTCCTAAACATAAATAAAGTCATTGATTTATCGAGGAAATAATCAATTATTATATTTACAGCATTTGGCGCACACCTTTATCCAAAGCGACCTACATTTTTGTACAGCTGAGCTCTTGAGGGTTATGGGCCTTGCTCAAGAGACCGACAGTGGCAGCCTGGTGGTACTTGGACTTGAATCCCTGACCTTTGGATCAGTAAGCGAGTGCCTTAACCACATGAGCTACTAATGGCCTATATTGCATGTCTAGTTACATAACTAAACATAACTGCAGCACTTTTTCTCCCATAAATTTATCCAATTCCTACCAACAACCACCAGCGAACAAAGGAGGGGAGTAGCATGCACATGCCCCATCCGTGAAGCAGTGTTGCCACCCGCGTCTTGTATGAACTGCAGTACTGTGTATGAAGTTGCCCTTTTTGTACAAATGAGCCCATAGACACTCATGACTGGCTGGTGATCACTGTGAGTAACAGGGAGGTGAGCGTATGTCTCCAACCCTCTCATGAGAGCTTGGCCAATTAGCTTCCATAAAATTTCACAGAGGCAACATAATCTACAAAATTCAACAACAGGTCTCATTCACCACATTCTTAATAAGGTCTTAAATTTAAATATCTCAACAAATAAACGACACATAATGAGTGGTCTTCTTTAGGGTAATGCTGGTGGACCTCTGTGTAAACAAGGCTGACTGTTCATATGACCCAAATCCAATTTCCAAAGGCATGCACTGTTCCAAATTGTCCATAGATGTGTGGATGAATGGTAAGCTGTTCAGGGTGTACCCTGCCTTTGCCCAGTTTTGGCAGAGATAGAATGAGAAACATTAATAGGATTAAGTGGTTTGGCAAATGTGTGAGATGAAATTGAAAATTCAAATTGGAATTTAAAAGAAATCAGATGACCAGGAGATGTTCAGCATAAATCCGTATCAGGATTTCCAGGTGGCGGAAGGTTCACATTCAGAGGGTATAATCATGAAGATGAGAAAAAAGTCCAACACCACCACAGCACTGGTGTAATTATAATCAGCACACACACACACACACACACACACACACACACACACTTATGTTATGGTGGGTGGTTTCACTGCTACTGCTTAAATGCCTTTGTTGCTGCAACACCAGAAATCTGGCCTGGCAGGTTCATCGATTCCCGGTTGGTTAAAGACGTTAAAATTATGCTGCAAATCCTGAAGCATCGACTCGGCGTATGAACACAATGTGACAGGCCGTGCGCTATTGCATTCCAAACAAATGTGCCATGCATTTTGGTAGTAAAAACAGAAAGCCTCCAGATTTTGACTCCCCCTCAGCAGCGAGCAAGATCTCTGTGGCAGACTCGCAGTTGGAGACGCACCAGCGTCGGGCAGCAGGTCCGCTACACTCCACAGTGTTAGTCTCTGTGGATACACAATCTCATCAGCTATCCCACACACCAACTGTGAGCTTTCACTATTGACAAACTCGGAGTTAGTGGCTGACCTGTGCAGCACAACAACATTCGGTACTGGATGTAAATTAGCATTTAATCAAATGAGCCATTCCACAAGCAAAGACTCATCCTGCTTTACAAACATCATTAAGTACTGTATAAAAAATCCTAGCAAAACAGAGGTTAAAAACAGAGTTCACCACAAAAAAATACACATATCAGTGGACAAGACATTAATTTTCTGTTGCATTCTATTGTCTCATATAGTGATTGTAACAATCGTATAAGTTCAACATGGATTTAATACTAAGGCACAAAAGGTATGTAGACTGTACAATGGTGTACATGAAGGTACTTAAAAAGTATACTCTTTTTTTTTTTTAACGATTGGGCAAAGGTGGATTACACCCCGAACACCTCAACAGACCATCGCAAAGCAACATACATACAAACATTTACTCACGCTTACGAACAATTTAGAACAGCTAATCAGCCTAATGTGCATGTCTTCGGACTGTAGGAGAAAACTGGAGTACCCAGAGAAAACCCGTGCAAGCACGGGGAGAACATTAAAATTCCACAAAGAGAGGCCCAAGCCTAGAAATTAAACCCAGGACCTTCTTGCTGTAAGGTGGACTTGCTAACCACTACACCACCATACCGCTCTTTATACTAAAGTTATTTAAAGTATCTAAAGGTTACGGAGACTAATAAATGTGCTTAGGTTCGATGTCATGTCATGTATGCTCACTCATTCAGAATATGTCTATTGATGACTATATGATGGTATAATCATAGGTTTCTTGGCAAGGTTTTTTTTACAGGGAAAGTCACTGGTTCTTTTCTCTAACCCTCCCTTTCACCTGTACTTGCATACAGTTGTATGTCTGGGCCATTCGCACTCACAGTCACAGCTAGGGTCAATTTGGAATAGCCAATTAGCCTAATGTGCATGTCTTTGAACCCACACAAGTACAGGGCCTCGAACCCAAGACCTGAGGCAAGAGAACTAATCCCTATGCTAACATGTCCCTCATGTCAATGTTAATTCCTGATTGACTGATTGGCAGCTTGTTGCATGGTTCCACCTCATAAGATGCCTTCCATTCACCATAAATATAAGATATCCATCCAGGTGAGACAAATAAAAGAGTTCACTGTCCAGTAAGCATCCACAGTCACTCCACTCATTCCCAGTAAAACCTGGAAAATGGCATGTTGAAAACTGGTGTCTGATGAGAATTCATTTTTCATGCTATTAATGCACTCTGTGCATGAACACGTACTAATCATCAAGAGACGCTCTGACTTCAATAACTGTGTATTAGCGTTGTGTGAGGGCTTCAAAGGAGATTTTCACATATTGCAGTGAGATATTTGATCATTTGATTCACTAAAATATTGAATTATTGATGAATAATAGAGACACTTTGGTAAACATTTCAGCAGCGCATTTTAAAGAGCTGCATGGAAGTCGGGATTTGTGTATAGACTTAAAGCAATAACATATGACTTTCACCTAGATGGCTTTCTGCTACCTTATCTACCTACCCACCCACCTACCTACCTACCTACCTGCCTGCCTGCCTACCTGCCTGCCTACCTTATTCGACTTTCTTTTGCTCCCAATGAGGGGTCACCACAGTGGATCATCTTTCTCCATCTGACTCTGTTTTCTGCCTCCCTCTCCATCACACCCATCATCTGCATATCCTTCCTCACCACAATCATAAATCTGTTCTTTGGCCTTTTTCTTCTCCTCCTACCAGCCAGTTTTATCCTCAACATTATCAACAACAGGCGGGGTACACCCTGAACAGCTCACCAGACTATTGCAGAGCCAACACACACAACCCTTCTCATTCACACTCACCCCTAGGCACGGCCATTTAGCCTAAAGTGCATGTTTTTGGACTGCGGGAGGAAACTGGACTACCCGGAGGAAACCCACGCAAGCACAGGGAGAACATGCAAACTTCACACAGTACCGCCCAAGCCCAGGAATCATACCCAGGACCTTCTTGGGGTGAGGTGAACGAGCTAACCACTTCGCCACCATGCCACCTCATCCTTCCTCTGCACATGATTAAACCATCTCAATCCGGCCTTTCTCACTTTATCCCTAAATAATCCTGCCTGTGCTGTCACTCTATCATATTTGTTTCTGATTCTGTTCATTGTTGTCACTCCCAGAAAACACTGCAGAATCTTCATCTCTGCCACTTCCTGTCTTTTTATCAGTGCCACCATCTCCAAACCGTACAGCATAGTTGGACTAACTACTGTCTAATAAACCTTTCCCTTCACTCCCATCTATCACAAATCACTCAAGCCACTCTACTTCACCCATTACTTCCTGCCTGCACTCTCTTCTTTCACATTCTACATTACCTTGGAGAGTTAACCCTGGGTATTTAAATGTATCTACCTTCATCACTGCTACTCCTTTCAGCTACAAAAGCAAACTAGCAAACCGACAATACAAAAATGAGTAGTGAGAGTTAGTTCACAAACGTTTGAACAATCCTTCCCTGCATCTTGAATGAAGAATGGTCACACAACCGTGCTGTTGTTACATCAGTCTCGATTGGACAATTCTCAAGATTAGTCTGCCTCATGAATTCAGCAGGGTGGCACAATGGCATAGTGATTTGCATGTCCACCTCACAGCAAGAAGGTCCTGGTTTGAGTCCGGGGCTTGGGGAGGGCATTTCTGTGTGGACTTCGCATGTTTAAATGCATGGGGCTTGTGTGGGTTTCCTCCAGGTACTCCAGTTTCCTCCCAGAGTCCCAAGACTTGCATATTAGGCTAATTATTTGCTCAAAATTGGCCCTAGGTATGGGTGTGAATGGTTGTGTGTTTTGGCCCTGCGATGGTCTGGCAAGCTGTTCAGGATGTATCGGTTGATATAGGCTCTGGTTCCGAACATGAATGGATGAATTCAGATGAACTGAGGTGTAGGATGATACCATTTTTCCATATACTTGGACTTCCTTGGAAATGTTTAATATGCTGTTATTTCTAGCACGTTTGCTAGCACTGCTATGTTCTTGTACACTTGAGAGTATTAGAGCGGCATGGTTAAAACCAAGAAAAACAGACATTTGATTGAAATATGACATAAAAACCCACAATTAAGTCAAATTATCTCTTAAGCAGATTCCATACTGTCACACCTGTCAATCAGTGCAATGCTAGTCAATAGCAGGGTTCTATTTGCTCATGTATAAATGAAGAATAGCATTCAGTAGAACAGTTAGAAAAGCAGTGCCTTAACTTGATTTTGCATTAAAATGTGTCATGCACACTGTATACATGATGAAATACCTCCATCAGTCTCATGGTTTTCACTCACAAGTATAATTTTCTCCTCGCCATTATGCAGCACCCTGATTGGTTGAGTGATACAAAAGTGGCCGTAAGGCTTTCTATGAAGGTCATAGTAATAACTAGAGATGCATTTCCACTTGAAAACAAAAGCATGATTGCATTGTAGTGCGGCTCATAATGGATGGATATGTGTGTGAAGGGCTGGTCTTAGCAATTAAATGACGTTTGGTGGCTCTCTGATAAATGTGTACAAGCCAAACTTTGACTCTGAAACTCCATTCATTTCTATAGGGCCAGAAATACATTGCTGCCAATGGGAGAAAAAGTGATGGATAAAAAGCAAGAAACAGATAAGTGCAGGTCGTATACTTTCATGTGTGTGTTAAGAGGAGATGATTAAAGGAGCATATGACATTTAGCTGCTCTTGGATAAAACACGACCAAGCAGTTAGACTTGAAAAACAGAAGTTAAATAAATCATTTTATTTCAAACTAAAAATAACAGCTTTGTTATTTCAGATTCACTCTCCATCA
>JAOUQZ010000047.1:2311001-2324907 GCA_028564935.1 Neosilurus hyrtlii
TGTTTCAGAAGATAGCTTGATAGCAGACGATTTATGCAGTAGCGCCCTCACCAGCGGTGGTTGGAAAGTGAACGACGACAATTTCTGACTGATATTTTCAATGTTCCTGCAGCCAAGAATCCAAAACAAAACACTCTCTTTTCTCCTCATACGCTTTCTTCTCTTCCTGGGTGTGCTCTGGCACCTCAGATGGATGGGTGGCGTTTAGGGCGTTTTTACGCGCCCAAATAAATCGACTTGTCTGTATGACATTTTTATGGCGAGCTGACGGTGCGTAATCCAGGTTCCTACATCCGGGACACGGGAGTCTGAGTATGGCGACAAATGAATGAACTTTTATTGACTTACGTGCAAATGTCTGTTCCAGCTAGTGATCGGTGTGTTGTGGTGTGTGTGAGTACGCTCTGTTTGACATGTCTGTGTGCTACGAAATGATTTTGAATACGGTAGTTCAGTTTTTGAAGACGGGAATCGGGTGCCCGGTCGGGCATATTGTACTCTGCATTTTATTGATTTTTGGTGCCCCTGTCGTCGGACAGGGTTCCTGCAGGCATTCGGGCACCCGATTTTTTGAGCCCTGGGATGGGTGAAAAGACAGAAAAAGATGAATGCAGATCATAGCTGATTCCATGTCCTTGTTGGGGAGTTGTTTTGAAGGGATGGTTAATTGTTCTGTGATAAGACTTTGATTCTGAAACTCCATTTGTGTCAAGGGGAAAAACATGGACAGAATGTTTGTGTCTTTAATGGAACATAATGCATTAAGTGAACAGAATGTCAGGGGCAATAATAGTACATACAATATATTTATAGTAGCTACCAATGTACATGACATTGCAGAACACTTTTTACTTACACATTCACTTGTTTGCTGAACCGCTTAATCCTACTAGGGTCGTGGGGAAGACACTGAGCGAAGGCAGGGTACTCATGACGTTTGAACTTGGAATGCTGACTACATTTAACTGCTTGAACTTAGACCCGAGACTATCCGCTTTCCAGTAGAATCCCTCATAAGTCCAGTAGAGACTTATCCACACCTAGGGGCAACTGAGAACAGCCAATTAGCCTAATGTGCATGGCTTTGGACTGTGGGAGGAAACTGGAGTACCCGGAGGAAACCCATGCAAGCACTGGGAGTAAATGCAAACTCCCACAGAAACATCTGAGCCCAGGACTCCCGGGAACTTCATGCTGTTGAGCGACGTGCTAACCACTATGCCACCATGCCGCCCTGGATACCTTTCTATAATATATATATATATGTTTTGTAACTTTAAGAAATAAGCTCCTCATACAGTATATTAAATATATAGAAAAGAGAATGTCCTCTTTTGTACCTCCCCTCGTTCTGTCCATCATGTGCCACTTTATATGGCGGCTGAGGGAAAAGCACTTAGTGTAAAAGTAGCTTTAACGTGTATGAAAATAAGCTGTCATGCAGGCAAGTCGTATTGGCTTGAATGGGAATTCATGGTCCCACATGGACAGAAATATTTGCACTTCCCAGAACAGTTTATCCCCCAATCTGCTGTTAATATTACATGATTTATGATCCTGCTGTCCATCACCTGGATTACTGTAAAGCTACTTAGTGACTAGAAGTGCTAAATAATAAAACTGAACTGAATGAGAGATGACAATCTCAGACTAAACTGCATAAGTAATGAATAATGAGCGATTCTATTGGAAAGCGGATAGTCTCGGGTCTAAGTTCAAGCAGTTAAATGTAGTCAGCAGTCCAAGTTCAAACGTCATGAGTGACTTTGGTGCTTTTTAAACCACTGCCGCACTTTAGATTGTGGATTGACAGGGGCAAAAAAAAAAGAAAAAGCTGATATCTATCCCAACATTACCATCTAGTGGCCACTAAGTCTGTTTGTTCTGCATTAACAACACAAGAAATCTATGTGATGTGTTTTTATATAGATAATTGTGTTTCTATATCCATCCAACATACACAGACAAGCTTTCCTTGTTATCTGATGCCTACCTGTCATACTGACGCAGGTGCCGCTCACACTCTGTAATGCGCCTCAGTTTGTGCAGAAACCATTTATCAATAGCAGTGAGCTCGTGAATCTGGTCCACGCTGACTCCGTCATGCAGTGCCTAGAGGGGAAAAGACAAGTTAATCAGTGCTAAAGATCGCAATGAGGTACCACTTGCTTAGAAAACAAGAAAACAGGAAAAGGGAACATATTGTTGGGTTAAATGAGGGATAATGGCTCCTGATTGCAAGCAGTACGCTCCCTGCCTCCTCTGAATATTAAACGCCGAGACCCGTGAGCCATGACCGCTTGGGCACTCGGTGACTTGGACGCCGATCCTCGCTCAAGTGGAGAGAGAGACCTACATGAAATTATGGTGCAGCAATTACTGCAAGGCTAACCTTGAGATTTAATGGCATTTTCTGGCTTGATATAATTTGGGCCATTTGTTCTTAACAATGAAAAATTTTATACAGCACTCATGAAATATGCTATTTCTCACACACACGCACACACACACACACACACACACACACACACACACACACACACACGCACATGCACACACACACACACACACACACACACACACACACATGCACACACACACTCAAGCACCAAGTAAAAGAAATAAGAAAGAAAGAAAGACCAGGTGTAATGAGCAGTTTAAAATGCTACCTGTAGCATGTTTTGTTGTCTGAATATAAGGCATTAATTATTATGCACGCTTGTGAGGAGCCGAGCATATGCTGGTCCGCCCACACCAGTTGAAACAGAGTAAACCTGAATGTAAATGTTTGGAAGGTTTACTGAGTGAGTCCTGCACTCTACCTTAGCCAGGGAGAAAATGCGAGTGCTGGAGGGAACGGCGAGCTCCTGTTGCAGGTCGTGGTTCTCGGTCCAGGGTCTGTTCAAGGGCAAGTGTGGCACAAAGCCGTCCACAGTTGGGTGGCACATCCGCAACGCCTTCTGGATGCTCTCTTCAAACGTTCGACCCACCGCCATTACCTGAGAGGAGAGGAAAGAAACAATGAGAAGTGGGGAGTAGAGAAGAGGAGAAAAAATTAGAGGTGAGGAGAAGAGAAGAGAAGAGGGGAAAAGGATGAGAGAGAAGAAGAGGAAAACCACAAGAGGAGAAGAAATTATAAGAGAAGAGGAATAAAAGGAGAAAAGAGGAGAAAAGAAGAGAATAGAAGATAAAAAAGGGGGAGAAGAGAGCAGAAGAGAAGAAAAGAGGAATAAAAGTAGAAGAGAAGAGAGGAGAGGAGAAGTGAAGTGAAGAGAAAAGAAGAGAAGAGGGGAGGAGAAGAAAAAAGAAGAGAAGAAAAAGAGAAGAGGAATAAAAGGAGAGAAGAGAAGTGAAAAGAGAAGATGAAAAAAGAGATGAAAAGAGAAGAGTAAAGAAGAGAAGGAAGGGAAATGAGAGAAGAGAAGAGTAAAAGAGAAGAGAAAAGGAGAAGAGAAGAAAAGAGAAGAGAAGAGGAGAAAAGAAGATAACAGGAGAGGAGAAGGACAGAGAAGAGAAGAAGGAAAGAGAAGAGAAGCGACAAAAAAAGAGGAGAGGAGAGAATAGGAGAGAAAAAGAAACAAGAATAAAAAAAATATGAAATCATTTTTGAACTAATTCAGTCATTATCAGTAATTGTGTGATTGTCATGTAATGAATTAATTGTTGTGTAACTGCAGTGCAAGTAATTAATTGTTGCGCAATGGTCTAAAGTGGGTAAAGAAAACAATTACCACCCGCCCTCCAAATATTAAAATTCCGGTGCTTTGCAGCCTGAAATAAGGATAACACACCAATTTTTTCCCCCGCGCAGCAAGTCTCTCACCTCTCCTACACTCTTCATGGCACTGCCGATCTCCGAGGACATGCCCTGGAAGCGGTCCAGGTCCCAGCGAGGAATCTTTGTCACAATGTAGTCCAGGCTGGGCTCGAAGCAGGCCGTGGTTTTCCCAGATACTGCATTCTTAATCTCGGGCAGAGGAATACCCAGGGCCAGCTTTGCTGCTACAAACGCCAACGGGTAACTGGGGTAAGACACAGGGGCAGCAGTTTTTACTTCACTTTCTGTCTACCTACTCCTTTATTTACAGTTTCATGAGGACACTCTGGACAAATATCTACCCATCCTAATTTACTATAGTCTCTGAGTCAGGTGGTACTACCGAGTAAAAACAATAAAGCATGAAGAACAGGGGGTTTGCCGTAAAGTGCTGTATTTATAGACAATTAATCATCCATTTCTAACCAATTAGAATGGATATTTAATCAGCACTCTTGTGTGCCAATCTACAATCTTTTATATGAGTCACAATACCACTTGTCTTTAATCACATTGAGTGTTCATTTTAAAACCCAACCAGACTCCAAATCCATAAATAAGCAAATAAAAAAATACTAAACAAATACTAGAGTAAAAATACTCTCTGAGCACGCTGTGATTGGACAGAAGCTAGTAACCCCTAATCCACCAAGCCTGTGGTGTATAACTGTTTTAGTATATAATACATGGCAACAGAAGCAAAAAAGCATGCTTCATGGTTTTATTTTTTATACTTTCAAAATCATGACAAGCAGGAGCATAAAAGTCGAGTAACAGTTTCTCTTTAAGACATTTAATATATGCAATGCAAATTAAAAAAAATAAATGAAAAGCAAACTAAAATGAGATTGTTATACTTTATTTGTACATTTAAGCAGTGTTAAGCAAGCTAACGATATCTGTTTATAGCCCACTCAATCAGAGTTAAGTACATGTAAGTAAACTGTGCTCTGTAGAAATTTTAGCATATACCAAACAAAAACACAAGCAAAAATACTAACTAAATTGAATTAGCCAAAACAAGATTTTTATGGAGCCCTCTGATGGCCTGGTGAGCTGTCCAGGGTGTACCCCGCCCTCGCCCGGAGTCACCTGAGACGGACGACAGGCTTCCCGCAACCCTAACTAGGATTTAGCAGTTTAGAAAAAGTATGTTTTTATGGTTTCTTTTTTCAATGTAAACATAACAATCACAACGCCATTTGCTCCAAGTGACCGTGCCCGACTGTGAGTGCCCATCATGTTGATTTAAGCATTATCCACTCTGGATAATTTTTCATAGTCCCCAGATAGCAGACCAATCAGATCGCAATGTTTTTCTGTATATACTAATAAATGTTAATAGTTACTCACTTCAGGATTGGTATATTTCACTACTCAAAGGTTTCCAACTCACTTACACTGAAAAAATGTGTTATATATCTCTAAAGAACAGTGGAGACTAAAAATGTGCTTGGATATCATTGTAACTGATTGATAACATCATTTAAAGCTTTCTTTAAATTGGTGAGGTCTGAAGACAAATCTCTCTCTCTAACTTCTACTGTTTCAATCCATGCGATTTTGTACTTTTTTTTTTGACAATTATTTTGATTGTTATTATTCTCTTCAATGCACTCGACTTTCAATGCCTTTCTAAATATACGGATCAGTTTCTCACTGAACAGCCTGAGTGGTGGGTGGGTGTTTTCCAAGTTTGGCATCCAATGTGTTCAGCATTTGGCAGGAGACATTTCTCAATATTTCTGCGACGACGAACACAAAGCCAGTGTGCTAATCGCTCACTTCCCAACTTTTAGAAAGTTTCACAGGTGAGGCTCGAGCTAAGCCGGTGACATTTTCTCTCTTTTGTTCTCTTTCATCTACAGCTCAGTATACCTGCAACTATCTGTTTCAACCACAGACTCAACTACCAGCTCTTGAAAAGTCTTCAAATGCCTTTAACCTTGGAATTACGTGAGAAGCCATAAGGGAACTTAATTTTAAATTACAATTCATACATCATAGTAAATACATACATAAATAAAATATGGCTAAAATTAAAATTCCTTAGTAGACTTAGTGTTAAGCTTTATTCTAGATATGGAGATGAAAACTCCTTTTGTTTACAATTTTGTCTCATTTTAAATAGCAACCATGATGACCATCCCTTAAATAAGTCATTATATAATATCTGATTGCAGACATGAGATCACACCAAGTGAAAACCTCTTGGACACACACAACATCGTAACCTGACTGTCTACATTGAAAATATTATGAATGAATAATAAAACATTTCAACACTCTGTGAATCAAAAGCTTATGCTTGGAATCAATTTAATTTGATAATTTTAAATCCAAAAATTAAAATTATATGTAAAGGAATATTAAAGATACGTGGTGCTATTGTAATAGAGTCCAGATATGTTCAGGTTTAAGTAGAAACATAGGAATTCTAGCATAAATAATAAATACGCTTGCCCATCTGTATAACAGACAAAAAGGGGGGAGCACCAGTCTGTTTTTGCTGATTTTCCGTAGCTTCTGAGAATGGTTCGGAAGTGGGTAGTAACAACACTTTTTTTTACGGAAAAATAAAGAAAAATGCTACATATGTATATACAACCTCATCTTCCAACGTGACACTACTGTATAATGGATGGCCGACTATCAAAACAGCGGCTCTCGTCCGCCCTTGCCAACCACTGCTCAACAGTCCATCACAGGACCAACATACGCACAACATTCACACTTACATACACATCTAGGGGCAATTTAGAACAGCCAACTAGCCAAGTGTGCATATATTTGGACTGTGGGAGAAAACCGGAGCATCTAGAGGAAACCGACAAGAAGAAGAATATACAAATAATATAAACTCAAACCCAGGACCATCTTGCCGTGAGGCGGACATGCTAACCACTGCCGCCACCGTGCCGCCCTCTACTCTATTTATGCCTGTTTTATCCAGGTTTTTAGTGCTTCTGACTTTTGTACTTAGGAAAAATCTGGCAATTTTGTTGGCGTGAACTGCTCCCTGGTAGCGCATCCACAAAAAAAAGCTCAGCTGAAGCATGTGAATAACTCAACTCTGAATACACAAAACTGGTAAAATACTGAAAAAATTGTATCACTTCAAACACAATTCTGAATCTCTTTAAAAAAGTCAGTGCTTCATTACCCCGTAGCTTTAGATGCCAGCGCTGAGCTTCTGGACAGCCGGGCATTGACCTCGATGATGCAGTACTCCAGAGATGTCGGGTGCAGGGCATACTGGATGTTGCACTCTCCCACAATGCCGAGGTGACGCACCACTTTAATGGCCGTCTCCCGCAGCATGTGGTACTCCTCGTTGGACAGTGTCTGGCTCGGTGCCACCACGATAGAGTCACCTTAGAGAGGACAAGACATTAGGGAGGACTGGAGGTTATAAACTGATCTGATTATCCCTGCAGCCTTGATATAAAAGGTGATTAATCATTTTCTAATATATATTCAGTATTTGATGCACAAGTGCTTTTAAATGCTGCAATATTTTCTTTGAGTGTTAAATTTTTTTTATCAAGTGTAAATAAGACATTTTTCCTCTACAGTGTGTAAAGGCATTACAAAACACACGTACGGGCTGCAAAACACTTACTGGAAATCAAAATAAGCTTGTATATTCAGTTTTTTTATAATAGAAAATCTATTTATACATGTTATGAATGACTCCCAGCGACACGAGACTTGATGTAAATAAGGTGAGTTTTAATCCCAAAATAACACGGGCTCCTTGAGCCACAAAAAAAAAAAACACAATGAAAAGAGAACAGAAAATGAAACCTGCCACAGGTGGTGAACACAAACTAAATAACAATAAACAGAACCGGGTAGTGAGGGAAATTTCGTGGGGAGTTTTATGGGAAAATATGAGATCCAGGAAGGATAGTAGAGGAGTCCAAACGCTAGAAGGATCAGCAGAGAAATAACGTGTATTTCCAACAAGGCTAGACAGCGGAATGTGTCTAGCGGGAGGTAATATAGGGGAGCTAATCAGTGCAGGGAAATGAGGTGCAGGTGGATATCATTAACACTCTGGAGACTAGAAAAGTCAGGGCGTGAATCAGGCGTGGGCGTGAAAGTACCCCCCCTTCAGGCGCCGCTCCAGGGCTCAGGGACAGTCGACGCCACGCACAACCTTGAGTGCATGGCGCTGGTCGACTGAGGTGCTAAAGATGGGAGTTCTTCTGTAACGTGGGGTCTAGAGCATCATGGCAGGGTACCTTCGAGCATTCCTCCCAATCATGGTCTCTGCAGTCGACCAGGGACTCGAGCCTCCCACGGCGCCGACGAGCCTCCTGCATGCCCCGGACGGTATAGAGAGAATACCCAGTAGCCCACGGCGGAGGGGGTTCGGCTGTAGGTTAGCAGTTGTCCAGTTACTAGCACTTTTGCTACAGTTGGTCACTCGCTAAACCATTCCATATAATCTGAAGTCCATTCATGCTATGCAGAATTGAAAAAATTTAATTTGTGACACCTTTTTTTTTGAAAAATTGGTATTTTCAGGGTTTTTGTTTATTAGCCATGCTTTTACCTCAGTATACTTGTCGGAATTATTTTTTTGGTTCCCATTGCCTACAAAAACATTGTTCAATACATTTTCAACAAAAATTAAAGAGAAGTATTTTTTTTTAATTAGGAGCCATTTTAGACAAAAATGGTGGTGTATAATCTTCACTGCACACTACTGTACATTTCCATATAATTAATAGATACCATAAATATTCCACGTAAATATATACCATAAATATATTTTAGATGTCAATTATTAATATAGTTTAATATTTTAAAAAATTATTAATATAATTTAATACTTTTACTCAATCTCACTCATTTACCAAACCAGTTAAGCGGCCTTCACACTGTGATGAATTAGCCCAGCATATACCAGCGTATGGACAATTTTTGGCATTTGCAGTCAGTGTGCAAATGTTTTCTATGTGTTTACAAACATGATGTGATTGGTTTAAATTCAGGAATCATACGGAGAGATGTGCACAGCTCATTATCCATCTGTTAAAACATTCGTTAATATTCATTATTATTTATTCAGCATTTGCTCTGGTTTGTTAATGATAAATCATCAAACCGTTTTGATTTCGTTTCATTCAGTGTCAGTTCGTTCTGTCCAGTTCTCACGAATCAATTTGTCTGAAATTTTGTGCATATTCAGACTTGCAATTTGTTCACACGTGTTTGAAATTATATTTTTCTGTATGAGTTGCTACCATTATACCTGCAACAGAAAAATTACTCAATAGTAAAATTTTATGTAAGTATCCTTAAGTATTATTGCATCATAAAACGTAAAAGCCAATCACAAAGCACTATGTGAATGCTGCTGTTAGATCAGTTTCCCTGCAGAAGCTGAATCAAAGACTTTAGGAACTATTAAGTAACTGTAAACTTTCCAAAATCCAGCAATTTCTAACCTCATATGGAATTATCTGAATGTATAATATACAGTGTGCTGCACCTGTGTGGATGCCTAACGGGTCAAAGTTCTCCATGTTGCAGACGGTGACGCAATTATCGGCGATGTCTCTGACCACCTCGTACTCCACCTCCTTCCAGCCCAGCAAAGACTTCTCCACCAGGATCTGACTGCTCATAGCTAAAGCCTGCCATACAACCCACACAAAGAAAATTATCCCGCTCTCCCACATCTGGCACAGCTCAGGAGGGGCTTGGTAATTAGGTCATATATACAAACAGGTAATGAGATTGGGGGGGGTGACACTAAGAAAATAAGTGTGTGGTCCTTAGGACTCACAAAATAAGTGTTCCATGAGGGCCACTGAAAAAAAAAAACACATCTTATTAAAGGTATATTTCAGCGGTAGAGCTAACAGGGTGGTGTCAGCATTACCACGAGTAATCATGGCATTCAGCACTTTTATAAGGTTACAACTGAAAAGAAGAACTGAACCTCAATCAGGGTCAAAACAATAAAATGCATGAATTTCCTGCAATAGCGCACAATCGTAAAGCAAAGCACCCCAGGATGGCGAAATGTTTGAGACGTGGTGTGGTGTTGTGAAAAGCCACTGATGGACACCATACCTTGCGTGCAGTCTCTTCCAGTTTGTGTTTGTCGCTGCACAGGCCAGAGCCCAGGCCACCAAGGGCATACGCCGAACGCACCATCACCGGATATCCGATTTCGTCTGCGGCCTTCAGAGCCTCTGCCACCTACAGGACAATGTTAACCATCATCTAGTTTTGCATTGGATTGGTTTACTAGCTGGTTTCATTCGGTTTCACTTCCTGTGCCAAGACTTTGTCACTTTGCTTGGAACTGAACTTCTACATTCAGCACTCTCTTCAGCATACATCGTGCACTGTGTTAGAATGACATCCACTAAGTTTAGTGGATCATCAACATTTAGTAATAATAAGATTCCTCACAATAAAGGTTATTTAATACACCCCAAAAATGAATTTTTTTTAGAAAGTAAAAATATCTTATTTCCATTTCCATCCATCCATTTGTTCAAATATTCAATCCTATTAGGATAACAAGGGCTTTTATCAAGGGATTATTAGGATAATCTCAGCCAACACGGGGCCAAGCTGACTGAACAGCTCGCCACTTCATTACAGGGCCACCACACATACAACCATTCACACTTACATTAGGGGTGAATTAAAAAAATTTAAATCCTGAAAAACAGAATCCCAGATTAATCTGGGGCCTTAAAACAGAATTCAACAAATTAATCTTTGGACTATGGGAGGAAACTGGAGTAATGAAGGAAACCCAGGTAAACATGCGGAGAATATGCAAATTCCAAATATCTTTATCTACTAATTAAAAAAAAAAACTTCTCACCAAAAAAAAAGCAATACCAAAAAAAAATTCTCAAACTTATTCTCTGTATAACTGAAAAACCATATATTTTTATCTTGCTTTGTCTCAGTAAGATTTTGCTGTTTTGATCCTTATTTTAAAAGCTAACATTATCATTTAAAACAAATTGCTAAACTATACACAAGCCATATTGACTTTTATGCCAAAAAAGTCTTTTCTTTAAGGCAAAACAAAAATAATATTAATAAAAATAAAAATAAAATAACTGACTAGAATTTTAGGCTAATTCTAAGAGTTCTAATAAAAAAAGTGCTTAAGCCATTGGGAGATTTTTTATATTTATATTTATACCCAGAGCGACTTACATTTATCATTCTTATAGAACTAAGCAAATCAAGGTTAAGGGCCCAACAGTGTCAGGTTGGTGGCACCGGGGCTTGAAACCCTGACCTTCATATCACTAAGCCAGAGTCTTAACCACTGAAGCACCACTGCCACATTGTTTACTTTTAGATTTTGCAATTTTACAACATTAACGAAAATATGTGGCTTGTTTCTTGTAATGTGCTTACTTGGTACAGCCACACCCACTGGATCCTCTGACTCCACTACTTGTAGGATATTACTGAAGGTATCCAAATTTTCAGAACCATCAGGTGACAAAATGAATTCTCTTCTTTAGAATACTAAGAATATATAAAAGTTTTTTTGTTTTTGTTTTTGTTTTTTAATTTCAAGCATCATTATTATTATTGAATTTTTCACTGTTGCTGTAGGTGTGCAGGTTTGTTTAGTTTTAGATATTTAGTCCTGTAGCCCGTAAATCAGAAATTATCCTGTTTAATTACAAAAAATTTTTAAATGTTAAAAATTTTTTTAACAAAATAATAAAAATGGTATATTTCTTACAATCCAGTAAATGTGGATCGAATAAAACAATTATTCCACTCACTCCAGCGAGGCACCTATCAGCTCACGCAAGACGCAAGACTCAGTTTTGTGGAGTCACTGTGATATATTGTTATAAATCTCATTTTCGAGCAGAATATAAGGAGCATGAATGTAAAAGCAAGAGATTAGGATTCTGGTGTATGTGGATACAGTAAAGGGAAGTGACGAGATGCAAGCAGATCTCACCGACTCCACAGCAACACTTGGCGCGATCCTCTCATTGATCTCCTTCAGCTTGTCTGCAAACAGCTGTCTGTCCTCTGTGGCGATGATAGCCTCGACAGGTGTTCCCAAAACCTTCACGCCGTACTCCTGTAGCACACCGCTCTGAAACAGTTCCACTCCTAAACACACCCAACAGGCAACACAACAATGGCTCACGTTTGGACTTCAACTCCTCCTCACTTTATTAAACACGTCCCAGTCTGATTGATCCGCTCGATATCAAGATCATAGACCTGAGTGGCGAAGTGAGATCCGCAGGTAAGCTGGCACAGAACACTGAGGGACAACAATGGCTTCTTATGATGTTCTGTATTCTATCTTATCAAATTTAAAACACTTTCCATTCAGTATTCAATCGCATAATGTTGATTTGAATCCAAAAGATGCTGCTACAATCATACAGATGGTCCTGTGATCATCCCAGGACCGCACTGTCACTTCCAGCTCATGATCTAAATCTACACCTGAATCCTTAAAAATTGATTTATGGCAACGTATCGTTACAACAGACCTTAGCGCACAGCTTTTGCTAACAAATATATGCTACAAGCCGTGTTCCCACACATTTTGTGAAAATTCACAAAAATATATTTAGCCCACTTTTGCTCTAAGAGGCTCAATTAAGATGAAACAAATACAGTGGAAAAGAAAGGAGAACTTTTTCCCAAATGGTTAGATGGAGACAGGTGCAAATTAAAACATCACAGAAGGACAACTTTTTTGATTGAGCACAAAAGCGCTTCGACTCATAAAAATGTTCTTATGTAGTGACGTTCACGAGGGTCTCACCACAGTTGAGGGCCGTTTGTCCTCCCATGGAGAGCAGGATGCCGTCAGGCCTTTCAGATTTGATCACTTCCGTCACAAACTGGGGTGTGATGGGCAGGAAGTAGACCGTGTCTGCCTGTTTGGTCCCTACCTCATTAGTCTGCACTGAGGCAATGTTTGGGTTCATTAGTACCGTCTTCAGATTCTCCTCCTATACAACAGGATTAATATAGTTAATGAAAACTAAAACTAAATCTAAAACTAGTATTTAAAAAAATTATAAGTCGGAGAGTGCATACCCCCGCCAAGCCCAGCAATCCCTTATATGAACCACTCACTCACTCACCCACTCACTCACTCATGTGCTAAACCGCTAAATCCAACTTGGATCATGGGGAGGCTGGAGCCTATCTCAGCCGACACTGGTTAAAAGCAGGGTACACCCTGAACAGCTCGCCAGACCATCACAGAGCATCACACACGCACGACCATTCACACTCATGACTAAGGGCAATTTGAAATAGCCAATAAGCCTAATGTTTATGTCTTTGGACTGTGGGAGGAAACCAGAGTGTCCATAGAAAACCAGCACAAGCCCGAGGTAAACAAGTTAACTCCGCATAGAAACACCTAAGCCCGAGACGCAAACCCAGGATCTTTTTGCTGTGAGGCGGATGTCTTAAAGTAAAGAACACAGCATGAAGTGGCTGAGCACGAGTCAACATTGTTGAATTCCTCTGTGAAGGAGATTTTTGCTATTTTATTTTTTGTTTCATTTTTAGGTTGCTGTAACACTGAGAATCTTTAACTGAGGAACATGATTTTTTTCCTTACTGAAAGTCAGTTACCTTTATATGTGAAATCTAAAATATGAACCTTATTCCTTGTATCTTGTTCACAGTAGGTGTGTCTATGTTTTAAAAAAAAAATTCACAATCACCAAATTGGCATATTTGTGATGGTATAAAAATTTAAATATGCATAGGATGTCATTTTCGAAATTATTTTCTCTCAGTAGTGTTTCCAGATATTGTCCGTATGAAATGTCAGGTCCCTACATGCATTTCTTGCCAGAATATTGCCTTTTGAAAATGCAAAAGCTCAAATTTCGCTCACGGGTATAAAATTGGGGTTGATAGTACACTATTAAAAAAAAAAATTATTTCTGTGAAAATATTAGGAATTAAGCAGGACTATTTTGCATGTGCTCATCAGACATATGGAGGTCATGTCATGTCATGTCATTTTCTGAACTGCTTAACCCTAATTAGGGTCGCGGGGAGGCTGGCGCCCATCTCAGCCGACTC
>JAOUQZ010000047.1:2329915-2342059 GCA_028564935.1 Neosilurus hyrtlii
TATATATATATATATATATATATAAAATAGGTCAGTGGTTCAGTACCCACTATTACCACTGCACAGCATTATACATTGCCATATATTTTCAGAGTGGTGTGGTATAAAAAGAACAAGTATAAGTATAAGAATAAGTAGCAATATATCCTGAGGAGTTTTATACAACTTATTAATAAGAAAAATCTCAGACATTTGAAGCTACGTACCTGTCAGAGGGTTTGTATTAGAGTTTCTTGATTTCCATTAATGAACACATCATTTTGACCCTGTCTGGGAAGACCATGGCAAAGTTGAAAAATAACCTAATGAGCTATGAATTGTTTAAGGTGATCTGATTATGATCTGTGCAAAAATAGCTTCTTGTTTCAAACTCATTCTTGTTCGTTTCTAATTTTTTTTTTTTTTTACTTTTGCTTGTTTTTTCCACAAACACATGGAAAAAACACATTTGTGTGTGTCTGTAATCCTTCTGGTGCCAAACCACATTATTCACGCCTAACCTGCAGCTTCAGACAGACTGCTGAACCCAACATACTCAGCATTCTCCTGAACACTCACTAATCCCACTCCATCATTAATCCCTGACGTCAGAGCCCCTGGAATACTCAACAGGAACAATTGTAATCACACAGCAACGTCAGACATGGTCATGATCAGCATCACATTAGAGTTTACTTTTTAAAAGAGTGTATCGTACAGTGAAGTCGATTGCTTTGGTCTCTACTGCAAATAATAAGTGATTTTATTTTGTTTAATAAATGAAAATGTACCTAACATTTCGCATTATGTAAATTATTTAACATTATTATTATAACAGTAAAAATACCTTAAAATTTTCACACTGTTTAATCCCATTAGGTTCATGGGAAGGCTGTGACTATCTCAGCCAACATTGGGAGGAAACCAGGGTTACACCCTGAATAGCTAGCCAGTCCATCACAGGGCTATGTACTAACACTAAATCTAAAATATTTTCTCTTTACACTTTAAACCAGTGGCAGTTTTAGATGTGTGCGAGATGGGCAGCGACTTGGAACTTGCTGAGAGCAACATATAAAAACAATAAAAAAAAACTTAATTGCATATTTGCACGATCAGTTAAACTGTTAATATATGTTAACCTGCAAGGTATGTGAACTTTGGGAAGTGCTGAATAAAAAGAAAACAATCTAAATAAATAAATAAACAATATTTGCATACATACATCAATAATATTGTTATACATATGTATGTATTTATGCATGTATATATGTAAAGCTTTTCACTAAGTAGATATTGAATGACTGGATATACAGGGTGACCAGCATTTCATCTGCCACATTTCAATGGTAAATTAAGAGAAAAAATCAATAAAGATAATCAAATTATTATTTACACATCATGCTTTCAAGATGATCCTTCAAATGGTGGCCATCATTGTCTAAACACACTTGGAGGTCATTTCTGAAACCATACATCAAGTTCTTCAAGCTCAAGGTGTTCAAGTTGGGGTTGGGCAACCAACAGACCTTAACACCACCTCTCCTGCTATTATGTGCATAAAGTAATGTATAAAAACTGTATTGCATGAAGTTTTTGTGTGTGCAAATAATAATTTGATTGAGCATTTTTGTTTCCTCTGAAATGTGGGATGATTTTTTTGGGTCACCCTGTATGTGTGATGTCACACTGGTGAATAGCAGGGAAATGTGGGGAAGCAATATGCAGATTAAAAATTTTTAGTAAAGTGAACTAAGCAGATAAATCCAGGACAGAGTTCAATCTCAGAAACCTGGGACAGGTGGAAGTCAATTAGTGAAGCAAACAACACATTAGAGACAATCCAGAAGCAATGTAGATAAAGCAGGTGGATCAGGATCATGCATGTAAACAAGTTATCATAGGCTGGGCAGGTAATCAGAAACGTTAAGGCCAACTGGGTCCTGCACAGAATAAACAGACAGAATCAACAAGGCTTGGTGTGAGTATTGTGCTGGTGCTGAAATGGGGTGCTTGAGGTCTGGAAGTAACAGGTTTGAGCTATGAAACATGGAACAAGGGGAAGTGCAAGTATGTGACATACTCTGCCCAGGGAAGGAAACACACACTATCATCACAGAAGGTATTGTACACAAAAATGGGTGGTAACCTGATGTAAAGCTGACTGATGTCCCCACTTTTTCCATGAACAATCTCCACATGCAAGATGTAAACTAGACTCCATGACTGCTGACAATGTCTTTGGGGATGCCAAAATTCTTGAACTCATGATTAAAGAGAGCTTCAGCTGTTTTGAAGGCCATAGGTAGGCTGGGCAGTGGGATGAGGCACAGGAATCAGGAGAATTGGTCACAGATTACCAGAATGGTGATGTAATCCTGGGACTCTGGGAGATCTGTCAGGACGATAAGGGAGAGGATGCTGTGGCTTGGGAAGTGGTAAAATCTTGACACTTGGTAAAGTATGGGGTACACTGGAGTGTGCACACAGACAATTGTCAATTTCAATATATTATATATGTTAATTCAATTGTCATTTTTTTTCAGCCCTTTCCTGAGAAGAGATATGAGGGCCTCACCAACATGCTAAAACCATTAATAAAGCACTATTTCCAAAAAGTACTGAAAAAGAAAACAAATTTGGAATGAAAGTATTCAACGGTACGAATCTGTATGTTTGGGTTTATTTAGCCATCGAGGTGTATAGTCCACAAAGCAGAAATGATCTTTTAAAAGTTAAAATTAAAATAAAGTAATCAACCATTTGTGAAACAAATTAATCCTACTAGAGTTGTGAACACATTTGGCTTTGAGATAAAAAGATACATATGAGATAACAGATCAGAATTTCCAAAAAACAAAGGTTTAATCAATGTAATAATTTAAGTAAAAAACATTTTATGGTACATAAATACACTTACTCACTAATTTTCCAAACAGTTTAATCCTACTAGGGTTACAGGGAGACTGGAGGCTATCTCAGCCAACTTTGGGTGAAGGCAGGGTACACCCTGAATAGCTATGCACACTCACAATCACACCTTGGGGGCAATTTTGAACAGCCAGTAAGCCTAATGTTCATGTCTTTGACTGTGGGAGGAACCCAGAGTACATGGAGGAAACCCACAAAAGCACAGGAAGTGCATGCAAACTCCAGCCAGAAACACCCTTTGCCTAGGCTGGGACTCAAACCCAAGACCTTCTTGCTGTGAGATGGTCCTGGGTGACTTGGGTAGACACTACAGTACCATGCCGCCCAAATAAAATAATGAAAAATGTTATATTTCGCTGGACATGAATTTAATAAAACAAACAAAAAAAACAAACAAACATTCAACTCAATTTTGTCAATGTGCCTCAGTGAATATCAGGTCATGTACACCTCAATTAAATGGAGTAAACATCTTTCTTTTTTGGATTTTGAATATTACCTCTCCAATAAAGTTTTTTAATCTGTTCAGGCTTATCTGTAATACTGTTCTACATCAGGCTCACAGTACTCGATTCCCAGTACCAGCCCATACTGAGGTGAGAAACCACAGCCATAAAGTGACGTATTAGACTCCATGAGCCTGATTCCTATTTTTAGACATATGACCAATAGAGAAAACGAGGGAATAAAAATCAGCATCAGAGCAAATAAAGATGTTCTTCTGTCTCCTAAAGAATGTTCAGCTCGGAGTGTGTTCCATTTTTCCACCATCTCTGGCCATGGACATGAGTGCTGAAAATAGCCAAGGTTATCCTGGTCACATTGCTCAGGCCTTAATGTGAAAGTCTTTTGATGGTTTAGAGTTCCTGTCTTCACAAATAGATTTTAGATCAGAACTTGTTTAATTAGGTAAACATGCCGAACCACTTAATCCTACTACTAGGGTCACAGGGAGGCTGGTGCCTATCTCAGCCGACACTGGGCAAAGGCACAGTACACCCTGAACTGGTCACCAGTTTATCACAGTACCAACACACACACACACACACACACACACACACACACACACACACACACACACACACCAATGCAAAATCTGGAAACACCAATTAGCCTAATGTGCACATATTTTAAGTGTGGGAAAAAAACAGAGTACCTGAACACAAGCACGAGGAGAATGTGTGAGCTCCACACAGAAACACCCGAGCCAGGAACCTGAACCCAGGACCTTCTTGCTATGAGCCGGACATGCTAACAATTTGAAAACATTTATTATTATTATTATTATTATTATTATTAATATTATTATTATTATTATAGAGGAGGGGGAGGAGGAGGAAGAATAAGAATATGTGGTATTGTCCATCATCCAATTACCTTTCATTTTAACTCTGTTTTTATGTTTTCAGTAAAAATCTATGTAAGTGTATATTATTTAGATTTATTATTTCAAAAAGTTTGTAGCAGACTTCCTTCCACAGAATGTTCTCTTCATACAAAACCAATGGTGTAATGCTTATGATAAACACACTGTGGCAGCACTGAGATTATTCGTTTATCTGCAATAGCAAATGGAAAAAAAATTGAAGCATGTCTTCAGAGATGTCGTTGATATTCCGTTATATTCATCTTTCCTTTTCTCCTCCCTCTCCATTCACAGCTGAAGTGCTCTTGATCAAGGCATCTAAATCCCAGCTGCTTCCGGGCACCACAACATTACTGCCTACTGCTTTATCTAAAACTCAAAAAGAATAAACACACATTGTTAACTTTTTTTCTCCTGGCAAAATGTATGAAACCCAGTTCCTCCGTCCCTAAACGTGCGATGTGGGCTTTAATTTGGTGGCCATTTAAAAATAAATCCAGTTTTAAATCCATTTCACACTTATTAAGACTTGCCTTGTACACAACAGCTACTATGGATATTTATGTTCAAGCAGGACATCTGAGCTCGAGTGTGAGCTCAAACAGCTTCTGCTATGGTCATTATCTCATTTAAACCAGTCCCAGGTCGTGTAAACAGATTCAACATTTATTCTCTATTTATTAAACATTAATGCCTTTTAAAGAAACCTGAAACTGAGTAATTGTTCTTACTGACATCAGAACAAAATCAGACATTTTTATGTTCATTATGGGTATATTAATACTTTTATTTTAATACAGAGCAACACATAAAAAATACATATATGTATACAGTACCTATAATAATCATGGATGGCACAGTGGTGCTGTGGTTAGCACATTCGTTTCACAACAAGAAGTTCCTGGGATCGAGTCCTGGGCTCGTTAAGGGTGCTGCTGTATACAGTTTGCCTGCTCTCCCTGTGCTTGTATGGTTTTCTTCCAGGCACTCTGGTTTCCTCCCACACATTAGGCTAACTGGTGGTTCCAAATTACCTATAGGTGTGAATGGTTGTGTGTCTTGCGATGGTCTGGCCCAGTATCAGCTGAGATAGGCTCCAGCTTCCCTTCGCAAATGGACAGATGGATAGACGGATATAACAATCATCCATACACTCATCACATATATAAAGTGATGCATCAGTGATGCACACTAATAAAACAAATTACTTCACTTCTGGTCATGTGACCCAGCTGAAAGTAGGTCTTCGAAGTGTGAATGAATCAATTCTTAAAATTCACATACTGTGAAATTAGTTACAGTGTTTAGAGGGCTATGAAATATACAGAATTTATTAAGATCTAATAATAATAATAATATTAATAATAATAATAATAATGAGTAAATGACTCACTCACACTTTCACTCATTCATTTGCTGAACTACTTAATCCTACTAGGGTCACATGGAGGCTGATACCCATCTCACTGTGTGAAGGCAGGATATACCTTGAACATCTAGCTAGACAATCGCAGGGCAACAAGCATTCAAATAATCACCCTTACATCTAGGGTCAATTTGGAACAGCCAAATGTTTTTGGACAGTGGAAGAAAACCAGAGTACCTGGAGGAAACCCATACAAGCACAGGAAGAACATGCAAACTCCACACAGAAACACCAGAGCCCGAGACTCAAACCCAGGACTTCCTTCCTGTGAGGCAGACGTACTAACCACTACGCCACTGTGCCACCCTATGAGTTAATTAATGCACAAAAAACTAATAAATAAAGAAAAATCATAGTTGTGATCTCTAAAACTGACATAATTACTGTTTTTGTAATATTGTTATATGGGATTTAATCATTTTATTAATCGATTTGAGTTTACTCAGTTCCCACTCATCAGCTAGCTCTTCCCATCACATGACAGATACCATGCATGGAGGTTGAATTATTTGGGCCAGAGTATACTTCCATAAACATGTCTTCACACAATGTGGACATGAACATGGGCATGCTTTCCTGACCTATTGGGGGCGGCAAAGAGTGAACTGAGAGAGATCTAAAAGTAGGAAAATACACCAAAGAAGAAGAATACTGACAACACCAACAAAACAATAAAATAAAATAAAATAAAAATAACAAGTACACAGCACGCCTGCTGGGCCCCCTGTATTTTCAATGTTTAAAATCCTGTAAAAACAATTCATGGATCCAGAATTTCATTCAGATCATCTCCAAAATCTATTAAAGTCTTCTTTGTCCAAAGCTCTACCTCTGGTAGAAATTTTATGAAAATCTGTACATTACTTATTGCATAAACCTGCTAACAAACACACAAAATCAAATCAAAACAAAGAGAGTATGCCCCTCCCACCCTGCCCATATTATAACATTATAACCCATAATGCTGTCTTGACCACCAAACACTGATGGCTGTGGCATTATCAGGATATTAACTTAAAAAAAATAATAGTTAAACATGAAAATGTTCATCATTCCAAACATTCTGGTTCCCATAAATACGTCTGTACCGTGTGTTTGTTTTTAAGCTTCAGTAATAAAATTGAAAATAAAACGTTACAGATAAATTCACAGTATATTGTACAAACCTTGTTTTATTTTAATAAAAGTATTTCTACTAAGAAGACAGCGTGCCTATCAGGGTGGGACACAATTAAGAAGCCTTTATTTTTAAAGCCTGGAGATGCTGGAAGTGTTTTTGTGACTTCATCAAATACCAACAGATAATAATAGGGCTTTTTCCTCCAAGGAGATACAGATCAGATTGCTTTCAGGGTGAAACGAACAGCATCCAAGGCCAAGTGCAGCTTTGTTTAGCCGTACCTTTAATACTTTCAGATGATAAAACGAGCTTTAAAGGGGAAGGCCCTGTGGCACTGGACTGGCCCCTTAAGGAGCTGAGGCCTCTCCAAGAGATCCCAAGAAACTTCGCACCTCTCCAGGAGCCTATAAATAGAAGCCATCTGTCTCTAGACTCAGTTACAACCCCATTCCTTATGTAGCATACAGGGTGCGGTGACTAAATGACTGAACAAGTGAGTGGATAAATGGTGGAGCCTACATTAGGAAAAAAAAAACCCTCTTCTTTAACCCCCAGAGCACTTTCTGCTGGACTTTACACCAAGGACATAGAAGACTCCTATTTGCATTTATACATCTATATCTTTAAGATTATTAAACATCCTTTGCTTTAAATCAAATACATAAACACAGGACACTGTGAAATAACATCCACCTCAAATATTCTCTTTCAATTCCTTTCTTGGTTTAATATCCGTGTAGATATTTAATACATTCATCTGTTACATTAGCAAAAGTGTATTATTTTCCTGAGTAAACCTGCTCCGGTTATGTGTTTACATGCACCTTCAGTTAATAATTTTATATTTTATATATATATAGACACTGTAGCAGTGGTGTAGAGGTTAAAACGTCCACCTCTCTGCAAGAATGTCCTGGGTTTGAGTCCCGGGCTCGGGCGTTTCTGTCTGGAGTTTGCATGTTTTCACCGTTCTTGCATGGGTTTCCTCTGGATACACAGGTTTCCTCCCACAGTCCAAAGATTTGTACACATATATCACGTATTACATGTGAGTGTGAATGCTTGTGTGTATGCTGGCCGTGTGATGGTCTGGTGAGCTGTTCAGAGTGTACCATGCCTTTGCCCAGTGTTATCTTAGATAGGCTCCAGCGCCCCTGGTAAGATTCAGGGGTTCGGCAAATGAACTTGGAGGTGGAGCCTTTTGAGTTAGCTCATGGGTAGGACTGGGGGCGTGAACTAAGGGCATAAAAAAACACTCAAATGTCAAACTCATGCATTATTTGGTCCAAAGTCTGGCCAGATGTGAATATTTATTGGTTCATGGTTTCTCTCTTGAAGTATATGACAGACAATAGGCAATTATTCATTTCCTCTGATTGTAGCAGAAACCTGTTTTTATCTACATAGTCAACTAAATTGCAAAAGCCAATTTTCTCCTCTAAATGCACCTACATTTTACTTTACTGAATATATTTATTATTGCTTCAGAAAACATTTATTCATTCATTCATTTGCCAAAACACTTAATCCTACCTGGTCATGGGGAAGCTGGAGCCTATCTTAGCCAACTCAGGACGAAGGAGGGTTACACCCTGAACAGCTCATCAGTCCATTGCTTAACACAAGCATTCATTTGTCTGACCACGGAACACTTTCCCAATATGCCTCTGTCTATTTTAAATGAACTTTGACCCAGAGAAGATGGCAGTGTTTCCAGATTATGTTCACGTATGGCCTATGCATTTTAAAGCTGCATGAATTCTTGCATACATTTCCACAGATGCATCTTACAGTCATTTTCGATTTTTCTTTCTGCATGGGTGAGTAACCTTGTGTACAGTATGTCCTACTGAGTACCTCATACCCTCTCTCTCTGGCTCCCCTGTGGAATAATACAGAAGGCTTTCCATTTAACACATGTCTATCCTGCATCTCCTACTATTTTCAGTGAAAGACACTGTAACACACTGTGCCTGAGAGATGGTTAAAAATCTACAGTACATGTAGAATTCTTTTTTTTTAAATATATTTTTATTTATTTATTTTTGTATTCAAGCTGTACCCAATGGAGCAGTTGTGAATGGGTCAGTCGCATGCGAGACACCTCCCAACTGGTATCCATTTATACTGCTGGATGGACAGAGGCACACTTGTGGTTAAGAACTTGCCTAAGGGTCTTAGCAAGGTGGGGAACTAACAGGGATTCAAACCCAAAGGCATAAGCCCATGAGTCCAGCACCCTAACCACTTCAGCACCGAATTCAGTGTTGAGGCTCAGAATATGCACAGATATTAGAATTGGCAAGACTTTGTTCCATAGATTGGCCTTATATATTCAATCTAGCAAGGGATAACCTAGACCACCACATTTGCCACCACCCAACCACCCATGGTTAGGCCCCCTTCCATATATGGTAAAGGACTGATGCATCTTTCAGATTGACCTTATAGGAAAACACTCATTTAGTTAATAAAATTTTGTTTGATGTGGATACGTTAGGGCACACGTCTTAGAAAAACACTCAAGGCATGCTTCTCACTCACTTACTCATTCATTTGCCAAACCGCTTAACCCTATTTGGGTCCTACGGGGCGAAGGCCAGTCAGCCTAATATGCATGTCTTTGGAATGCGTGAGGAAACCAGAGTATCTCGAGAAAACCTTATCTCCTAATAATGTATCAATGAGTACACACTCACTGAGTGTCATCAAAAGTAAATAGTCCAAACTATTTTTGAAAGATTTATTTTTATAGATTAATATATATATTTATATATAGTAGCAAAGTTGATGGAGATCCCTCATAGCGGTTCTCCGACTTGGATTTTCTCTGCAACATCAGTTTACTTACAATGGTGATTATAAGGTTCAGGTTGACCTGATCCATTTTATATATCATTTATCCATTCAGGGTCTTGAGGCCAATCCCAACTGACACTGGACAAGAGGTGGAGAACACTGGACAGGTCACCAATCTATCGCAGGGCTAACACAACCAGACAGACATGTACATTCATATATACACCTACAGTATGGTTAATTTAGAATAGAGAGTTCACATAATCAACATGTCTTTGGACAATGGGAGGAAACCAAAGTACCCAGAAGAAACCCATACAGGTCCAATAAGAACATGTGAAGACACACAGAGAGGTCCTGGTCAAATGCAAAGTTTTAAACCCAGAAATTGCTTGCAATCAGACAACAGTGCTAATCACCATGGCACCCTTTCCTTTATTATTTCTTTCTTTATTTTATATTTTAACAAATATAGAACCCAAAATTAATTCACCATCCATCCGTGCATCAATCCATATAATCATATATCCATCATCTATGCCATTTATCCATCAGGGTCTCAGGGAAGCTGGAGCCAATCCCAGTTGACTTACAGGCGAGTGGTGCGATGCATCTTGAACAGCTCGCCAGTCCATCATAGGACTAACACAACGACTAACAACTGTGTACACACATTCATATCTACTCTATGGTCAATTTAGTGCAGCCAGTCAGTCTAATCTGCATGTCTTTTGATTGCTGGTGGTAACCAAAGTTTCCAATGAAAACCCAAAGAACCTTAAAATATGACTGCTAGAATAAAACTGAGAACAGAAGTCTTATTATAACAGGTCAAGTTGTAGAAAGGATCTCCGTTGTACTCGAAAGGCATTCCTGTGTGTCTAAAGTTAACCTCAAGTACTCAGTTGGCCTGAAAGGATATTGTATGAAGGTTACGCTGTCGTCCCTTCATGGGTTTGTGCAGAAGAGTGATGTGGCACTAAGGCAACTTAGTGCATTGCTACCATATACAAGGGAACTACATGCATTGCTAAAATTAGAGCCCTCATGTACTGCCAATGCTTCAGTCTTCTTGTACTACATCTTGATGATCAAATCTTAGGTGATTTATATCTAACAAGTTAAATTGCTGAAAAGCATGCAGCAGTGGACATGTAGATGTGGCCATCATTTTACTCGGCAAATTTAATACAGATTTCTGCAAGTAAACTTTTATTCATTCAATCATGTTAACAATAACAGTAACAATGATTTATTCGTCATGTGAAACATGAAATTTGTGGCACATGATAATGGTAGCTAGCATAGAATTAAAGAAAGAAGAAATAATAACATTGCTCAGATACTACTACTGCACACAACCTGAGCGTTAGCTTGATGAATGGATTTTGGAACAAAGGAGTTTCTGAACCAATTGGTTCTCATCTTAGGTACTCTCAGTCTTCTCCCAATAGGGAGCATGGAAAATTCTCCGTGCAGAGGGTGACTGCTGTCACTTAGAATGCTAGCAGCCTTTTTTAAAAAACTGTCTTCATACAACAAATCATTGAACCTTATGTCAGTAGCGACAGTGGCTGTCCAAGTCCTTTTTGAGACACTGAGCCAAGAAACCAGCACAAGCATACATTAACATTGGTGGCATAGTTTCATTGAAGAAGTGAGTGATAACAGGATCAATGCTAAGTTTTCTCAAGGATCTTAAACAGTACAAACATTTCTACACTTTTTAAGAACACTTTGTACATGATATGAGAAGGTCAATTTATCATCTAGCCAAACTCCAAAGATATTTATAAGCGCTAGTCATTTCAATCACATTACCATTGATAGTTACAGGAACATTGATAGTTTCTCTTCTACAGAAATCCCAAATGATTTAGTTGGTCTTACTTGCATTAATGTTTAAGAAGTTTCTTCCACACCATGTGCATACCTTCAACACATCTAAAATATTCATCTACGTTATCTTCTCTCAAAAGTTCAACAATAACTGTGCCGTCCGCATACTTTTCCACGAGCACTTGGTCAGAGTTCCACTGTAGAGAGTTGGTATACAACAGGAACAAGAAGGGTGACAAAACACACCCCCCGGGGGGTGCCAGTGTTGAGGGTAATCATTGAGGATGTTCCATAAATTGTTTAACATACTGGGATCCACAGGTTAGGCAGTTCAAAACCCATAGTTGTAGATATTGAGGGACCTGAACCTCACGCAACTTCTCAACCATGGGTGAGGTTGGATGGTGTTAAAAGCCAAGCTGAAGTCCAGGAACAGGGCTCGGGCAGTGTTAGATGACTTGCTATCTTGATGTTTGCAGACTCTATGTAGGAGTGTGATAATGGCATCGTCTGTCGAACGACCATTGTCGCCATCCCCCATCATTACAAAGTGCTTCGAGCGGCTGGTCCTAGAACACCTCAGATCCTGTCTCCCCCCACTCTGGAATCCCACCAATTTGCATATCAGCAGAATCGGAGCACAGAGGATGCAGTCTCCATAGCGCTGCACTCTGTCCTCTCACA
>JAOUQZ010000047.1:2359557-2369813 GCA_028564935.1 Neosilurus hyrtlii
CCCCCCCCCCTTTCCCCAGGCAGCCACACAAACACTTTTGTTAAAAAAAAAAAAGTAATAATATTCAGTATGTGCAGAAGTCTTAGGCACCCTATCCTAAAATTACAGTTCATGAAAATAACTAGAGATTTTTATTTTCTGACTTATGCATTAGTGAGTCCATACAAAAATTAACATTTTTTTCAAATATAAGTTCTTAAGCACATAAGCACAAAATTAAATATATATATATATATATATATATATTTAGTTTATCAATACTGAAAGTAGCACATGACATAAGACACCACTTTTCAGTCCAAAACATAATAAATGCTGCCTGAATTTGCTTGCAAATAAAGAATTAAGCGTGACTTAAAACCTTATGGAGAACTGAGGCTGGTTGCTCAGTAGAACTTACAGCACAGAACTACTGTATATCGTAGAGCATTTCATCATGTGCAGGGTTTTTCCCTAGGCTGCAGCAAATATGTTCATAAAAAAGAAGCAAAATAATAATGCATATTTTTAATAAGTAAATCAGTTATTCCCCAGGTTCAAAATGGGGTTCAGTTATGCAAGGTTTTTTTTTAATTTATACTTTAGATTTAAAATACTGTACTACAGAAACCACACAGATGAGTGTTTCATGTCACTGAGCCTCTGAGTGAAGTCTGAGGCAAATCTGTAGAGTTTTCAGAAAAATTATGTTATTAGCTTTCACTATTGTAAGGACCAATATAAACAAAGGGATCCATTTAAACAGCAAAGAAGTTAAAGTTATAGTCAAAGAAACTGCTTGCACCTTTATCACATTTAAAAAATATTTTTACAGACACAGCACTCTGATTTGTGTCATACATAGCCTACAGATGTTCAGCAGCATCCACACGAGTGACATTCGAATCGCTTTGCAACACAGGCTAATCCCTCCTTGAATCGCTTATGGCCAGCTCTGGTTGCCTAGGCAACCTTTTCACATGTTTCCTGCTTTTGAATGTTTCAGATTGAAACCGTGAGCAGTTCTCCATAGCTGTTGTATGTCCAGTTCCTATCTTTGTATTTTTCTGTGTGCAGTCGTGTTGCTGGACAAAATTTTGCATGTCATCATTCATTTTGCAGGCTTGTACTGACTTTGCATGGTTGCTTGTCACTCATTGCTTCCTGTGTGGATGCAGCTTGAGTACAGAACTAGCTAAAGGCTAGCACAGATTGGGACAGCTCTTAATGCTCCGAGGGCAGTGGTGAGTCTGAGAGTCAAGTCTCATGACCAGCAAGCTTTCACTGTTGAGCCTTTGAGAAAGTCCCTTAACCCTCAGTTACTCAGTTATGTATAAATGATAAATGTAAGTCTCTCTGGATAAGGGGATCTGCCAAATACCGTAAATGTAATAGATAATGTAAACGATGAAGGGAATCATTAATGATGGCTGTTTGGTGATATATTTTAACATGTTCTCACAAATATTCGTTGTCTCATATGTTCATAATCTCCCCAACAGAAATCACAAGTAATTTCACAGTTAGAACTTTCTGATTAGCCTTTGCTACGACAACAACAGCAACAACAGTAGTGTGATAAAACAGAATAAAAGAATTTTTTATATTAAAATAAGTAACCTTTAAATCTACACATACAGTAAACATAAATGGTGCTGTAGAAAAAATTGTTACAGGGATCAAAGAAAAGGTTTGTTATACAGTGAGTAGAAATTAACTAAACTAATCTGACAGACTTAAACAGTAACCAAATTTAACTTCTTGTTTATGTGGCATTTCTCTCCTCTGGTAGCATCTAGCTCTGACTTCAAACTGTAATTAACTTCATTTTTTTTTTTACTAAACAAACAAAAATAGTCACCATTTTCAGCTCGATTATCTACAAATACAGCTAGCATTATCAAAAGTGGTTAATGTAAATAAACTGAAATGTGGTCAATATGAAAAAAAAAAAAATTTTGGCAACTGTTTTGGCTGTATACACACACTGTTATATTAGATAAAATTATTTTTACACCCTATTTGCAATCTATTCATTAAAAGGTCTGAAAAAGTTTCAAAAAATATCTGTAATTTGTGGCCACTGGAATAAAGTAAATACGCCAACCAATCACTCCCTTGCAGTCCGCTGGAAAATATCCAATCACATGCTCCTCTGTTTCCCTGCTCACATGTGACCATACAGTACACAAACCAGCAGTCAGAGCATACCTCATGAGTGTGGAAAGATGTGTGGCTTTGCAAGGCCCTCCGAGGACAGGGGAGGGTTTAATTACAGCCTTGAAGAGATTCTACTTTCAAATTTTGCTAGCGTTTCAGACTACCGACCCCGGCTTTAAATAAGCAGACAGCTTGCATTTCGTTATCATTAAAGCTTACCTTCCAGACACATCTATAAAATCTCAGATGCGTTGCAAAATCTTGTCCTTGTAAATAAGGATGATGATAATGCTAACATCTTCATCTTAATCTACTTCCGCTTGTTCCAGTGTTGGGTCATGGGGTAGCAACCTAAGCAGTGAGGTCCAGATGTCCCTCTCCCCAGGCACTTCCTCCAGCTCTTCCAGGGGGACACTAAGGTGTTACCAGACCAGCCGAGAAACGTAGTCCCAGTGACAACGTAATCTGCAAAAAGCAGAGACGAGATCCTAATGCCACCAAACCAGATTCCCTCAACACCTCAGCTGCGCCTAGAAATTCTATCCATAAATTTAAGGAACAGAACTGGTGACAAAGGACAGCCTTGGCGGAGTCTATCCCCCACTGGAAATGAACTCGACATGTTGTTACCAATGCGAACCAAGCTCTGGCTCCGGCAGTACAGAGACCAAAATGGTCTGATAATGCTAACATTTCCTTGGTAAACAATTAGCTGTATAGCTTAATCTTGTTAAATCTCTCACACCTGTGAGCACATATACTGCTCCGTTTGGACTGGCTGGTTTTAGCAAATGAGATGTGGTATTGGGCACTGACTGTGAAAAAAAGATGGGGTTGAAAAGGATGAGTAGGTAAAGAGGAATACTTTACACCTGTAATGGATCAAGGTGCATTAAAGGTAGGATAGGTTATTTTTGTTAAAGGGAGGATAGGTCGATTTTGAAAAAACAGCAAAAGTAATGCATTAGGACCCAAACTTACTTATTGCTGGATGATACTGTGGCAATTCCAGTAAATTTTTAGGGGCCATTTACTGTAAACATGAGTGGAGAAAATATGCAAATGAAAATTAGTTTGGCGAGTTCTCCATGGTGTTCCCCGCCCTCACACAGAGTTGGCTGAGATGGGCGCCAGACCCTAAATAGGATTAAGCGGCGGTTTTGGGACCGAAAGGTCGCTGGTCGATTCCCGAACCTGCAGGAAAAATGTGTGGTGGTGGGGGCCCTTCTCCTTCCTCAACCTTCATGGCTGAAGTGCACTTGAGCAAGGCACCTAACCCCTAACTGCACTTCAGGCGCTGCAGTATGTACCTGCTCACTGTTTACATCTGTGTGTGCTCATTTTGGATGGGTTCAATTCAAAATTTCCCCTGTGGAATTATTACAGCATTCATTCATTCATTCATCAATCAATCAATCAATCAATTAATAGAATAGAATTGAATTGAATTGAATTGAATTGAATTTATTTGAAATAATCTGGTGCCTTAACACACAATTTCAAAATGACCAAACATTCTGGTAATGAAAGTCACACCCTTCTTCAACATTCTAGACCCACTTATTCATTATTAAAATACTAACCGCCACTCTTTTGGCAAAGATTTAGACTAGGGTTTGTTGCCGAGCTGTGGGTATTCGCAAAAAAATGTACATTCGTTCATTAATTTGCAGAAGCTCTTAATCCTACGAGGGTCGCTGGGAGTCTGAAGCCTATTTGAGCCAACTCTGGGCAAGGTTGGGGTACTCCCGTAACTATATATCCATGTAGAAAGCTAGTCAGACTAAAACGTGATTCTGAAGCTTGTGGCCAGAATAATGTATAAAAGACATCAGATACTCTACGGATAGGGAATGGGCAAAGAGGTTTTAAGATCACCGTCAGGGGTTATTCCACCACTAGATGTCACTATAACTATTAATTAATCCATCCCATTTGCTGAACCACTTCATCCTACTCCTCTGCGTCTGGGTGAAGGCAGAGTACACCCTGAACATCTCACCAGACTACTGCAGGGCCAACACACACAATTATTTACACTCACAACTGGGGGGACTTTGAAACAGCCAACTGGTCTAAATTGCATGTATTTGGACTGTGGGAGGAAACTGGAGTACCCGAAGGAAACAATCTGGGAATTAGGCTTTAACTCTACCACAAACCAACACCAAAATCATTGATTGTAGTAAAAAACAAAAAAACAAAACACTATTCCTAGGGTGAATACTAATGGAGGACATAGTACATTATACTGTAAAAATTTCTGAAACCTCACAAGCTCTACCAGGAGTGTGAAATGCGGGGCAGCTATGCCCTGGTTAGGGAAGCAGGTTTGGGACCGAAAGGTTGCTTTTTCGATTCCCGAATCAGCAGGAAAAATATGTGGTGGTGGGGGCCCTTCCCCTTCCTCAACCTTCATGGCTGAAGTGCCCTTGAACAAGGCACCTGACCCCAAACTATGCTCCAGGTGCCACAATGTGGCTGCTGTTTACGTTTGTGCTCACTTTGGATAGATTAAATGCAAATCTAAATTTCCTTTGCAGGACAAGAAATTTAAAAAATTCATAAAATAACTGCATTCCGGTGACACTCGTTTTCATCCATTTTCTTTATTTTCATAGCTATTAAGAGCATTTGTAATCAGCGTCATATCAACAGGAGAAAAACTGCATACATCTACAGGACTTTTTAAATAGATTTACAGCTGTGGGAATGAGCCAAGGGCAAACAGAGTGCAGAAAAATACAGAAGCCAAAAAAAACAAAGAGGAAGGGAAAAAACACGGGATACCACAAATGACGACAGAAAAAAGATACTGGAGCACTTCAAACATGTGCAAGGTGAGTTATCTGTTTTCGTTTTGTTTTAAACATCATTTTTGTACTTTTTTTTTGTTCATTTCGTCTTTTAGTTCCACCTCTTACAATTACGTGTAAAACAAACCTAAGTATCTAAGAAGAGCACGGCAGAGTACAGAGGATGTGACTGCGAGTCCCGAGTTTATGCTCCATACAGAGGATAGTAAAATAACAAGCAAAAGCTTTCTCAGACAAACACATGCCCAGAGGCAAAGAGTGCACTGTGATGTACACGGACAGCAGTGACTATAATACATAATCATTACTTTTCAATAATCTGCACTGAGCCAGGAGAGACAATGATGTAGCTTTTCCATTATGGTATTAAACCGTAATCCAAATCTGGCAGAACAATCTTTCTCTGAAAGGAATGAAATGATTTTCAGCCAATCCTCTGTCTACCACATCTGTACCATAGTATGTGTGGTTACCATGTGCAAGAATTTCAACTCTTTTTTTTCTTGTTTTAGAAAAAAATATACCCATAATAGATGTCTAAGGTGCTTAAGAGCTGGGGGATGGTTCTATGTTCTGACAGCCCATTGGTCCAACAGCCCTACACATATAAAACGGGCATCTTGGTAAATCAGTTGGGTTAGGGCTGTTGGACCAATGGGCTGTCAGAATATAGGGCTGTAACCATTAAGCTGTTTAAGGTGGAATCAAAACTCTGGAACAATAAATAATTTGTGTTGCTTTAACAGTTATAACAGCATGGTGACATGGTGTTCAGAATGTCAGCCTCACAGTAAGAAGGTCCTGGGTTCAAGTCATGTTCTTGGCCGTTTCTGTGAAGAGTATGCATGTTCTCCCTGTGCTTGTGTGGGTTTCCTCCGGGTACTCCGGTTTCCTACCACGTTCGAAAGGCATGCACATTGAGCTAATTGGCTGTTCCAAATTGTCCCTGGGTGTGTGTGAATGGTTGTGTGTGTTGGCCCTGTGATTAATTAATTACTTTGTTTATTTATCAAAAATGAGTTTTTTGTACTATATAAGAAAAAGGCTTGGCTACACTTGGGAATTATGTGATTGACAGCCTTGATAACATGCTGGACATGCTGGAAAAGGGGGCGGGCCTACCAAATAAGTAGGGCATACTTTCAAATCTCTATCAACTATTGTTGTAGTGTTCACATTATAATTCATATCATATAAAGACCTTACTTAAATGGAAATTGTTTGAATTTACCAACTGTCCTCAGACATCTATTATAAGTAAATTTACAGTAAACAGATTTTCACTTCGTTGACTAAAGGGGCCCATTCACATACTAGGCATCTAAAATAAACATTAAAAACAGTCACATCTTTTATAAATAAATTGGAAGCGGCCACAACGTCTTTCTGAAACAATTTGCTTCCTCCTGTATATGAATGCCAAAGACCCCTGCATCGGGCACAATGATGTTATTGAACATTTTTAATACTTTTTTATTTCTCCTAAAATCGTATTGCTTCTTCTATTTTATAACACTTGAGTTTAGACATATGTACTATTTATTTATCAGTGGTGCACACACGCGCAGGATTGTTCCTCTGGCCACACAGTCTTGTTAATGCTATTAAAAACTGACACACAGAACCAAAACAGGATGTAAAACAGGTGAAAAAGAGATACTAAGCCTGTCAGCTGGTCTGGTTTCACCAGGAAACCTTTGTATTCAACCAAAATTATCTGATAATGGAGGATAAAAACATTGGATATTCACTAGTAAACAGGCTACTTGCAGAAAAAAACATGTTGAAAATCCTGTCTGTAATGATCACATGCACAGTATAGATACCATGGATAGAGAATAGGTTGAAAAACACTGGAGGATTCCTTTATCTTTAGATGTAAAAGTGCATTTCTGATGCCTAGACCCCTGGGCAAAGCTGACGCAGTCATTTAAAATGATCAGACAAGCAGAACATTGTCATGACAATTAGCTAAAAACATGTAATGCTCGTTTTATTCACTGACTCAGCAAATAAATTGCTAAATCTGTTGTTTCGGAATAGAAAATAGCTTTTTTTTATACTAGAATTGACATGCGCATCACCGTTGTTTGCTTTTTTTGCTTTTTTTCTATTAGCAACAGTATGTTTGTACAGATATTACGCTATTGTAGAATTATTGTTATTATTATTTTCTGATAAAGAAATGCTGCTGACAAATAATCGGTGTAATTATAAATATAATAATATACATTGTAAATTGTTTTGTTGGTCAGGTGAGCAATTTTTTTTTTTGAGGAGGCGAGGTTTGGACTCCATGCACTGGCTTTGCGCAAAAAAGAACGAAGAGGAAACAGCTGCCCAAAATCATTCTCTGTTCTTTCCTCAATGCGAAACTGATATCAGCATCTGTACACCACCGAAAGAGAGAGAAAGAAAAGAAATCACACAGCATAGAGGGAGAATAAAAGCACTAGTACCTTTCTAGCTAATTAACTGGAATCCTAGAATAAAAATGATTCAAATACCATAAAATATGAATAAAAATCCAACAACAATGTTTTTTTTTTCTCTTCACCAATTTTCTCCTCCTTCTGTGATAAAGTCTGCTTTAGCTCTGGGTGGCTGCTCTCATTCCAGTGCCAGATAACAACTGTGACGTGGATGAGATGATATTGGAGGGGAAATGTTCCAGAAATGTTCAGAGGGTCGTTAGCCACTACTACGACACCACTAGAGGGGGTTGCTGTATATATTTATATATAGATTGGTGGAGCTGATGATATAGCTGGGCATATGGAGTATTGTGAAGATTTTTTCTTTCTTCCTTCCTTCCTTCCTTTTTTTTTTATTTTTTATTTTTTTAGAGTCCCTGCTTGGCCAGAGCAGCTGTGACGTCCTCGGCGAGTGTAGCCAGCTGTGGGGACTCAAGTAGATTGATGCTGCCAGATGACGACATGTGTTGAGGAGACAGACCTCCAGACTGAGTAACGATCTCAGCACCGTGATCCACACGAGCCTTCGCTGTCTCTCGGAACATCAGCTTGTGGCTCTCGATCTGAGACAACAAGAATATATAAAGAAAGCAGTGATTTTTACATTGACATTGACTTGAATTACACAATTTCCTCTAAGATAAATAAAGTATTCTGATTTTAATTCATATTATGATTCATTAGAGATACTGTGAACCCAGGATATTTCATGTTTTTTTCCTGGTCAACTTAATTTCATTTGTTTATAAACATTCATTCCTGCATTTCAGACCGGCGACACATTCCAAAAAGTTGGGACGAAGGCAATGTAGGTCTAGTAATGAGAAAAAAACAATTAAATATTTATATGATTCAAAACCAGTAATTATAATCATGATTTGGTACAAAAGCTGTATCCAGGAAAGGCCTAGTCTTTGAGAAGGAAAGCATCTCCTTTTTGTCCACAAATATAAGAGAAAATGATTGAAATAATTAATATAAAGATTTAGGCACTACCCAAAAGCAAAGCTTTGAAAAAATTAACTTCTCCTGATACAAGGTTTCAATGTGAATTCATTTTGATGACATAATGTCATGTAACCATCACGTTATGACCTCCCCCTCTCCAAAGTTTTGATACAGTTTGAAAGTGTAACACTACTAAGATAAGATTTCTTAAATAGAGACCCAATATCACCACAGGGGATCGAGATGCCATCCCGCTGAATAGGTTCAATTCCATAAGCACGTTACACACACCAGAAACTTCATGCGTTTCCTCACTGTGATTAGGTTAAAAGCCTTTCCATTCAAATGAGTAATGCATTGCACGGTAGTTATAGTTTATTTTGTCAGCTAAAAAAAAGAAGACACCGACTACATATGGCACAAAGTGTTCTGTTTACCTTGTTAAAAAAAGTGTATTTTATTTTAGTAATAAGGTGTATTTTATTTTATGGCTCGAAAAAAGTAACGGTTTGAATGGGAAGACAGAGTAGAAGAAGTTGGCATCACTCAGACATTCATTCCCATTAAAATGGTTATATTCCGGCATGCGAAATATCACCACTGGTTTCGTATTGTATGTGTATTTATGGATGGACAGATGGACAGACACAATGTTCGAGACACAAAAAATTTGTTGGATGCTAGACCAACTTCTCCTAAGAATGGTGCTCCAATAAAAACAATGTTTGTCAAAGGAAGATAGAAAACAATTTGGATATTTCACCTTCTATGGTGCATAATATCATTAAAAGGGAACCGAACCCAAAACCCATCAAAACACGATGTACTCAATAAAACCTTCTTCGTGGAAAAAAAAGGAATCTAAAATCTAAATAAGTCATCATACAAAGGGGGCGCCATTGTACTACAAAAAGTGGTACGTGACTGACGTTCAAGAAACTGATAACGCAGAGTTTTGCATTATAATGCACTAAAATAGATACCATTCGTACATGTATACGAGCAGACACCTCTGAGATGTAAGCGTGATGTAAGTGTAATGTAGTATTATGTGCAAAACATTCAGAAGTGCACTAGTTTATATCTGATCTGTTAGTTTAATACCTGTATAATGTTATTATTGATGACCACAGTTATCATTACAGCTATAAGATAACAAGCCACTCTTCATGTTAAACTATAGTGAAGTCTCTGCTATATGGTTCTTATGTTCAGAAGCTATGAACTGGAACAAATATACAGCTTGTCCTTCTGACACTTTCTCACAATGCCACGAGACCATTCACACCATTTATTTGGTACATTTGTAATCTGTGTGAGAATTAACATTCAATTTAAGTTGACTTAAGTCAATTATTCAGGCCAAGTGTAAATCTATCCCATTAATAAAAACTAAACTTACAGTTCTCACAAGTCAGACATTTAGCATTTCATTAATTTCTGTATACAAATTTAAATACTTCAGAAATATATAACCATGTGGAACGCTAATCAGAATAAATTCACCTGATTCTGAAGCGTGTGGCCAGAAAGGTATATAAAAGACACCAGATGCTCTTTGAACAAGGAATCACCAAAAAAGGGTTTAAGATCACCATTAAGTGATATTCTACCACTAGATGGCACTATAATCACTGACAAAACAATCCTCTTTAAACATGTAATGTCATTTTCTGAACCGCATAATCCTAATGAGGGTCGCGGGGAGGCTGGCGCCCATCTCAGTCGACTCTGGGTGAGGGCAGAGTACAACAAGCTCGCCAGGCAATCGCAGGGCAAGAACACGCTGACGGCTATGCAGCTACTCTTGTCGAAAATCAGCAATGGTTCTTTTACATGCCTCTCACCATAGACAGTGAGAGACATGGCCGGCATTTGA
>JAOUQZ010000047.1:2381481-2402084 GCA_028564935.1 Neosilurus hyrtlii
CCGATCTCTTATTTGAAAGTTTTTTCAGGATGGCTGGGGTTTGACTGTTCAAGGTCTCGAAAGGCCCAAAGTTATTGTCTCATCTGAAGTTGAGTATTGTATCCACCAAGACTGGTAAAAATCCATGCATGGGTGTGGTCAAGATTTTGTTCACAGACAAACTGTTTCAAACATGCCAGTGAATAGAATACTGTTACCCATTTCAGCATCCATAGTTCTATTATATACATCTGAAGACTTGAGTTGAGTCAGTTATCCATATTTAAGGATCAAAGCAGGTGTACTTTATTTATATGTTAACAAATATCAGTTAGGACAAGCTAATAGATTGTTAGATAATTAATAATAGTTTAGAGAAGTTCAGTGTTAAGCGTTACCCAAATCTCAACACCTATAAAACAAAACAGACCCTATCCTACATCTGGTGTAAAGCAACGACGAGCATGATGGTAGCGTCTTTGCTAGTGTTCGAATGATGTGATTGTCATTTTCCTTTCCAGTGCCCATGTTGTTTAAGTAGCAAATGCATGAACTTTGATGTAAGTACCCACTGGTATACTGGTCTTAAAAGGAGGTGTGGTCAGGCACGTTGCTATCCTAATGAAGAGGAATAAGATTGTGCTGAATACAGTGATGTAGTATTTCATTCTTATTTTAATGGCACATTATCAAGATATCATCCTCAGCCTCGCAGCAAGAAGTTCCTGGGTTCATGTCCTGGTCTTGGTGAGGGTGTTTCTGTCTGGAATTTGCATGTTTTTCTTGTGTTTGCATGGGCCCTCCTGCTTCCTCCCACAGTGCAAAACATGCACACTGGGCTAACTGACAGTTCCAGATTACCTCTAGATGTGAGAGTGAGTGTGAATGGTTGTGTGTGTGTGTGTGTGTTGCCCTGCGATGGACTGGCAAGTTATTCAGGGTGTACCCTGGCCTCGCCAGCTCGAGTAGGCTGAGACTGGCTTCAGCCTCCCCATGACCCTAGTAAGATTGAACGGTTTGACAGGTGAAAGCATATATGAAAGAATGAATGAATATGCGTCTACACTCTGCCGTGAGCCAATATTTTCACTGATAAACTAGCAAAAGTAAATTTGGGCACCCTAAATGCACGTCACTGAATGTCCGGTGTGTATAGATTGTTAACATAGGGCCTGAGGTCTTAAAAGTCATTAAAAACATTCCTAAATATATGACTAATGTAATCAGTGACCACTATATAAGTATGAAATAATCCATGGATATAGTCCTAAAACTACTGAAAGACAGATT
The DNA here is from genome assembly GCA_028564935.1 of Neosilurus hyrtlii. Classification (NCBI taxonomy): domain Eukaryota; kingdom Metazoa; phylum Chordata; class Actinopteri; order Siluriformes; family Plotosidae; genus Neosilurus; species Neosilurus hyrtlii. The sequence goes on from JAOUQZ010000047.1 coordinate 2,382,751, forward strand.
ATGTAAGAATCGAATGCTACTTACAGATGCCCTGTCCCTGGAATGTCGCACTGAGCTGAAGGGCAGTCGTCCATCTGCTGATACTAGAGAGAGCAACAGATATTGATATTGTTCTTATTCATGTACATACAAACAACTGGGAAATGAAAGACATTGATGAAAACATTCTCTCTCTTTTTCTATCTCTCTTTCTCTCTCTCTCTTTCTAAAACAAACAGCTCCACGAGTAAAGCGTAGGTCTCACATAGCCGAGTGATACCTGAGCACAGTTGCTGGGATTACCTGCATACGTTGCGGCCGTCATATCTACCGTCAGTAACTCCGATGCTGTCGCTGTTCCATAGACATTTTTACCTCCAGGGAAATCTACTGCAACATCCGATAAGCAATTTATGACCCAGGGGTGCCTTCTCGGTTGCAATGGTTAAATTGTTCCAGCGTTTGACCCACGGTTAATGTCAGCATGACCAACCTGCCCATGAATGGAAGTCACACCCTCCCAGAACACAGGCTAGCTCTCCGAATCAAGTATTCTGACAGAAGTGACAGGAGCTCTTATGGATGACCAACAAAAGGCTACCATTGTCTACTGTGAAGTCATTCCGGCTATGTGAGACCGAGGCTTAAGCATATGCACACACAGTGTATTTACAGTGCACACACACACACACACACACACACAGCAGGAGAGTTTCGTACAGAACCCCACATTAGGCAACTGTTTTAAAATGATTTGGAAGAGAATAGGAGAACATTAAACACCTGATATAAGAGGGACAGAGTTCTATGAATATTATATCCACATACTCTATAACGGCATTCAATATTGTGAAAGGTTCATAAGACAAATTTGACTTGTGTTATAAAAGTTACTGTATCAACATCCTTCACCAGTATTTTAATATTAATACGCTTACTAATATCCCAAAGTATCCACAGCAACTCTTTCTCTCTCTAAGTACTTTCAGCTCTTTTATTCTCACTCTCCCTCTATCTCTCTCTCTTTGAGTGCTTGAATATCTATCTATCTCTTTGAGTGCTTGAAAATCTCTGTATTTGTCTCTCTCTGATTAATTGCATCTCTTTTAGTCTCTCTCTCTCCTACCAATTATTTGCATCTCTTTCATTCTCTCTCTCTCTCTCTCTATCTCTCTTTCTATTCATCTCTCTTTCTTGCTATCTCTTTTTCTGTCTGAGTAGTTGCACCTTTATCATTCTTTCTCTCTCTTTCCCCTTGTCTCAATACTTGCACCTTTAGTTCTCTCTCGCTGACTACTTGCATCTCTTTTACTCTCTCTCTCTCTCTCTTTCTCTCTCTCTCAACTTTTCTCCTACTCAATCGGTTGCGTAGCAACCACCATAAATGTCTTGTATTCTAGAGACTCTTCAGGCAGATTTGTTACGTAAACTGTTTGTAACATTCTGCAATCTTCCTTCAGAGAATTATAACACAACTAATATTCACACATTCCCCAACACCCCCCCCCCCACACACACACACTTTCATTCAGGAAATGGTCTGATGAATTAGTTTTCAAAATACCCACAGAGAAGCACAGTTTAGAACAAGGACTAAAATAGAGAAGGCAAAAAACAAACAAAAAACCTCCACCAGAATAAACATTTTTAAAACAAACTTAAAAGTAACAGTTTCACCAAAAAAAAAACACCATCTTTATCGTTACATGCCAGTGTATTTGCCAGCTACATTGCAAGCAGTTTCCCTATGATTGTGTGATCACCTGTGGGTTTCCTCTTAGCACAGATGTGATGTTGGGTAGCTCTAGGGTGCCTTACGGTGGCCTTTAAAACACTCTTCCTGGAGGGAGAGCGACTCTGATTTTCAGATTTTTTTGTGACCTCAACCTTCTTAATCACAGCTACAAGAGGGAAACACAGAGTAAACTGTAGGGGACAGTTCATGGGATCAGTACAGTACAAAATATCCACATGATTTCTATATAAAACCACTAATACCTGCAATATATTACAGAAAAATCTGTTTTAAATTAGCGTTAACTCCGTTACAGGAAGTTAGAAGAACATTTTATAAACAGCAGTAAGAATCTTATATAATAATAATGATAATAATAATAAACAATCAGACATTCTGTACAGTCACTTTTGCATCAGCAACCTTTTTTCTTCTTCAGCTCTTCTTTCTGGGCTGGTCCTGGATCTTTCCAAATGGGTTTGCGTTCTGGAGTAGAAACTCTGCCTTTAGCTCTGCCTGCTTTGGCCTTCTGTTTTGCGAGCTTCTCTTTCTTAGCAGGGCTGTCCATTCTCGGAAGAGGCTCTACTTTCTCTGTGGCCATGCTCTTATCATCATCTGCATTATGTGTAGAATGTGAAACGTATATATGACAAATGATGCTAATATGATGACTGCATTCAACTACTTCCAACGAGCATGAAAACATTCTTAAATTTCATATTTACATCACATTTCAAATGTTTTAGTCTTCTTATACCACAGCAATTGGTAAGCTGACTTATAAAAAAAAGTTGCAGTGTAAGTTGTGACATTCACTCATAGAACTGCTTAATCCTATTATGGTCGCAATGAGGTTAGGTCTCAGCTGACTTTGGCCAAAGGTGGGGTACACCCAGGACAGACTGACACACACACAACCATTCACACTTACAATTAGAGGCAATCTGGAACACCAAGTTGGCTGAATGTGCATGTCTTTAAAATTTAGGAGGAAACTGGACTACCCAGAGGAAACCTAAGCAAGCACAGGTTAAACAGGCCAACTCCACACAGAAACTGACCCAAAGCCAGAATCTTCTTGCTGTGTTAACCACTACGCCACCATGCTGCCCTTAACATAATAATACTAATATATTATTATAAAATTTATGGTGAGAAGTACTGTTTTAATGAATTTTAGCAGGTCTCATTAGAAATGAATTACTATTTTCTGACAAACGGGAAAGGAGCATCTACCAGAGCTGTGGTATAATTATAAAACCCACTATACATACTAACTCATTTGTCTTGTTTATTCAAATGCCAGAAAAGTAGTAATCATAGCATCACCTTGAGTATCCACCCAGGAGCTGTCTAAGATAGAGTCATCAATAGTGGTCTCATCCTTGTAGTCATCGTAGCTCTCGGTGGGAACTTCACTCACTGGCACCTCCATTGGAGGACACACTGGGGCCTGTATAGCTTCTGGAACATCCTGGACTTCCTCTATGCTAGCAGCCTCCATCTCTGCCTCTTGAGCCATTTCAATAGAATCTTCTTCCTCCTCTTCATCTTGAAGAATTTGAGGTGGTTCTTCTTCGGGAGGTGTTGAGAATCGTACACTGTGCCCAGGCCCTTCTCGTTCATCAATAGTCTGCACCACAGTGATAAAATCATCTTCCACTGTTACAACTGACTCAATGGCAGCTCTGGGCTCTGTGGTTTCTTGTACTGCTGCCCCTGCCGTTTCCAACTCATCATGGTCTTCCTCTTTATCTTCCATAACAACTCCAGTCTCCTCATCTTTCTGTACAGCTTCACTTTCTTTATGTTTCTCTGCCAATTCAGGCTCTTTGTCCTTTGTAACAACTGTAGGTTTTTCTTTTTCAACAGCTTTCGGTTCTTCAAATTCCCCAGCAACCCTGGGCTCTTCAGATTTTTCAACAACTTTAGGCTCTTCATCTTTCACTACAACTTCTGGCCTTTCATCTTGCTTAACAACTCTGGCCTCTTCATCCTTCTCAGCAACTTTAGGCTCATCATGTTTCTTAATAACTATGGAGTCCTCATCTTTCTGAGCATCTTTGGGCTCTTCATGTTCCTCAGTCACTTTGGGCTCTTCATGTTTCTCAGTAACTTTGAGCTCTTCATGTTCCTTAATATCTTTGTGTTCTTCATCTTTCTCAGTAACTTTGGGCTCTTTATGTTCCTCAATAACTTTGTGTTCTTCATCTTTCTCAGTAACTTTGGGCTCTTCAGGTTCCTCAATAACTTTGTGTTCTTCAACTTTCTCAGCAGCTTCGAGCTCCTCATGTTTCTCAGCAACCTTGCACTCTTCATCTTTCTCAACACTTTTAAGGTCTGCAAGTTTCTTAGCAACTTCGGGTATTTCATCTTTCTCAATGACTTTATCTTTAGCACCAAGCTCTAGTTCAACTGGTTCATTTTGTTTTGTTTCAGACGTAAATATTTCAGTCGTTTGTGGTTCAACCTTCTCTCGTATCTCAGGCACATTTGGCAAATATAAAGTCTTGTCTGTTTTTTCTTCCTGCGCACGCTCTATAAGTTTTTCATCTAGTTCTAGTTCTTTTGCGCTCTGTGGTACTGCTGGGGAAACAGAAGCCTCCTCTGTCTTTGCAATTTCAGATTGTGTTTTTTCTTCAGCAATCTCCTCTTCCTTGGCAGGTTCCTCTAGGAGTTTCTCAGCAGATTCAACAGGAGGCAATTTTACAGGCTCCTCTTTCTGACCCTCTTGTTCAACTTTATGTTTCTCTGTGGCAACATGCACTTTTTCTTCCTCGTTAGCACTCTCCACTGATGATGCTGGTGATGGTCTTATCGGTCTAGCAATTCTGTCCTTGGCAAATCCAGTCAGCTGGTACACATCCTCAGCATCAACTTCCTCATAGGCTTCCTGGTGCACCAAATCTGGCTTATTCTTCACTTTCTCTCGTAGCTCTTGGAGCTCCCTTTCCTCTTCAACACTTAATGGTCGGTCTTCCATTTCCAGCTTGCGAATTTGCCTCTCATAATCAGCTATTTCAGCCTCCTGTTCAGCTGCAAGTTTGGCCTCTGCATCAAGATCAGTTTTCACTCCTTCCAGTGTAACAGTAACAGTTGGAGTGGGAAAAGTTTCAATATGGTGATTTGGTGGCTCTGCTCCAGCACCATTATTTTTGCTGATTTTTTCTTTTGTATCCTTTTCTTCCGCTGTATCTGGAGCAATGTCTTCTTTTATAACTTGAGACGGTTGGCTTTCCTGTCCACTTGTGGCTGGAATTGCCTCTTTCTCCTCTGATATCATTCGGTTAAAGATTTGTGTTGGTGGAGAATCCAATGGACTATGAATATCTGCGGGAGATGGCATGGGACCAGAGTACTCACTAAAAACACAATATCCATGCTCTTCTAATTGAGTCTCACTTTTTGTAACTCTTTGACCCTGAAACAAGTGGGCTAAGGAGTCACTCACAAGGGCTGGCATGTCAGCAGGAACTGACTTCCTTCTTATAATCTCAGGGTCAGTGTTATCAGACAGTAGTCTTGTGCGGGTACCCGCCAAGTCTAACATTTCAGGCAGATCTTGGGTCATCACAGAACCATTTTTATAGCTGAACTTATTAGATAATGGGGATTCTGGGGATTCAGGCTGTGGACTTGGGGTCTTGGTATTAGCTACTGTGTCATGGGGTGGAGAAGCTGATGGAGTGGTGACAGAAGCTGATGTCTCTAAGATCAGTGGTGGGAAAGAGGGAAGTTTCTCCACTGATGGTGTTGTGACAGGGAGATAGTCAGCAGATTCATCAAGGCTTCCACTAGTATATGACATGATGTCAGTTGCTAATGGAGAGAAGTTTTTGGGTCGCCCTTGTCCTCCACTCTGATCCATAGCTCCAATAGTGATATTCAGCGAATAACTTCTTTGCTCCAAGGCCAACTTTCCAGGAGACAGCCTGCAATCATCCCTTTTTTCAGATAAAGGGGGGACCCTTTGTTGCTCTTCAGAACCCTTTTGACTTTCAGGTTTTTCATCTATAGACTGAGATTGAGCCAGGGTACTGTAGCTTATTTCTGGAAGTGAGGAAATGGCAGAGGCAGACTTGGTTTCATCTGATGCAGTACTAAGCTCATAATAACCTTCACCATGCCCCTGCATGTCCTCTGATTTGAGTGTTGTTGTTTCAAAGTAAGCAGACATTCCAGACTTGTCCAGCATTTCTCCTTCTTGTTTGTCTAAGTTAGCAGACTCTTTTCCAGGCACTTCTGGACTTTTGGCACTTATTGTAACATCTATCTGCTTGTCTTCAGTATATGTGGGTTCTACTTCTGGTTGTTGCATCACATGTGTTTGAGACTTACTTGAGTCTGAGAAAACTGCATCTGTAGAAGCCTTCTTCTCAATATTGAGTGCTGAGTCAGGCTTTTGACCAAGATTCACTGTGGGCTCTTTGGCATGGCTCTGACCATTTGGGGAAACAGCAAAATCCTCTGTATCACTTAGGCTTGGTAATGATGTATCTTGAATTCCTTTGTCGGCAACAACACTCTGGTAAGAGGTGAGATCCTCTGGGTGCACGTCTGACTGAGTGAAGTCTGTGCTGACCGGTGCAGTCCTCTCTTCACATGGCTTTTCTGCATCCATCTTCACAGCTGAAAGCAAATCTTAAGTAATCTGGTTGTGCTGCATAACTTATGATTTGCCAGGCCAACCACCACAAAGACAGGCAAAGCCCAGCAATTGTCACAGCATACAAAGTCTCAGATGAAACAAAAGAGCACATACCAATTCAGTGATGAACAAGGTGAAGACATGGGTGTGAGCAGACCAACATGCAAAATGCTGGATGGATGAGATCCACACAATGAGGATGAAATATCCAAGAACACCTCATCTGTATATCACAGATAAGATGGGCTTAATAAGCTTTGCCAAAAACTATATAAAGACCCCAATTAAATCATTCCTACTTTAAAAAATTTTGGACTTAAATTTCCAAAAGCATTTCTTACATTACTTTTAATGTAATATCCACTCAGCCAATATAAAAAGAAGTACAATATTGTAAGTTAAAAGTTCAAAGCTTTTTAGCTCTTTATTTTGATGAATGTTAAATATATTGTACATCAGTGGGCCAAATCTTATTTATCCAAAAGTTTAAAGGTATATTATGAGGTGAACAAATGAGATATGACAAACATAATAATGCATATGTGCAAATTTTGTATTTGGCAGTAAAACAAATGACATGACTGTGTTTGATATTGCAATAAATAAAAAGCACTCATATTAAAAAAACTTAAAGCAAACCAGAATCATAGGAGTTTAAATTTAACAGAATCACATACCTAACAAAACAAGTGATTTATCATACCATGCAGTAAAAAAAAAAACCCAAAACAAAACAAAAAACAAAAAAACACTGGCAATGTAGCTGGCAAAAATGACACCAAGCAATGGATTACACTTAATGGATTGATGGGGAAAAAGGTCAGCCTGGCAGCAATAATACCAACATAGGATAAAGCAATATGCTTCCAAGAAGCTTCACCAAAAAATGGTAGCAGCACCTGTACAGATAATTGCAATTCCATAATGAGAAGAAAGAAAACAAAAGTACAAAAAGAAATGATCAACAAACACAGCTCTCGCCACAGAAGCAGATCACCATCAAGCCTGTGTTGCCTTGCAGCATCAGCAGAGAAGAGGACAATTTCGAGCCATTCTTCCACATTGCCTTAGCTCATAGCTGTCATAATGCTTTAACTTTTCTTTTTTTGGAAAGCAAGAAAAAAAACACATGCAGGCCACAGAGAAGGGAGGACACACCTTTCTCAGGGCACTCGCTCCTCCCTGCCTCCTCAGAGCTCCTGTTAGGAGCTCCAGGGCCAGCAGTAAGTGCTTGGTCCTCAGCCTGCAGATTGGGCAAAGTCTGGGCCCCGACTACCACCTCTGCCTGTTCTAAGAGCTTGGATATGGGTTCTTGCTCAGACTCCTCCCCACTCCACTGCTCCTCCTCTTCCTCCTGCTCCTCTAAAGCTGCTGCTGCTGCAATGTTCTCATCTTCCTCCGCTGCACAGAGAGCCTCTATGGTCTCTTCTTCTTAATAAAGAGGGGGACAAGTGGAAACATCAAGACTACGGACAACACAGACTTGGGTTACAGGGGTTGGAGGAATTGGGACACTTTCAGCTCTGGGATGGAATGAAGTCACATCAAAATTGTTGCATGTGTACTGTTTCAATGTGCAAGTGAAAGGGTTTTCCTTTTGTTTTGTTTTGGTTTTTTTTTTGTTTTTTTTTTCAGTTTAAAAAGTAGAGATTGTTCATACACACCAAAATAAAAATTTTGCTTTGTTAGTGCAATTTAAATGCTATCACCAAATATAGGAATAACCTCTAATCAGATTCACTGAAAAGGACTTTCACCCACAATATGTGCATGGCATAAGATCTATAATTTGCATTTTTTTGTATTTATCTTTCAACCAGCGGTAGCAGTGGTAGAAGTTTTATACAAGACTATCAAACATTTATGCTAAATGTTTAATGATGCAAAGGCAACAAATGTACAGGAAGGATCTCTGGAAAGGAATCAACCACAAAAAATAGACTGGTAAAGAACATGAGTAGAACTGTTAAAATGTACTTTGCGTTAAAATGTGTTTATAGTGATTGCGGTCAGTATTCAGAACTAGTTTTAGGACATTCTGAAGTTCTTTGGTTCTCTGACTTCGGCTTTATGGACAGAACACTAGTTTTTGTCCATTACAGCAATGAAGCATGGGAAATCTATTAAACATGGTAGTGTCTGAAATAAGTTGGAATTGACATTGACCAGGAGTTTAATAGCGTTGTAACAGACCTTTTGAACAATTGTAACTTACTGCATTAAGTTTATGTGAGTTTGTAGGAAGATGTAAACATCTATATGGTCTTACTTTGCCCAGGCACAAGGAAAAACATGCAAACAGAACAGCTGGCAAGTGATTGGATATAAATTGGACGGTAGCGAAGGAAAAATGCCAGTCTTTATTTCTATACATAAAGGGAGTGTAAATGAGTTTTAAGAAAAACAAGATGAAAAAGAAAAACTAATATAAACACCTACATGTACATAATATGTATGAGAGTAAAGAGAAAGCAATAATCCTTCAGCACTAGGTCATATATGTCCCAGCTTGGCACATTTTTAAGAATTAGGGTGCAACCAGAAGCAGGGGTATAATAATGTCTTGGCTGTCAATGTAAATGAAGGTCTAAAATTCATAGTTGCTGCCTAGAAGTGAAAGTCTGCAGCCTGCAGTGTGTTTATGAAAGCTGCAGGGAGTCTGGAAGCACAGGGCACACTAGGTCAACTCTCAGGAGGATGCTGCAGTGAGATAGACAGAGAAATACAGTAGCAAGGAGACAAGGGCTTTCATTTCTAATCTACGGTCCTTCTTTCCGTCAAGAAGCTAACAAGAACTAACAAAGCATGCCCTGTCTTTATTGATGGATGTATTGCAGTAACATATTTTTTAAAGGTGCATGTGTGTGTGTATGTTTGTGCCATATGTAGAAGAGCTGAAAGTCTTCCTGTGATCTACAGCATGTGTACATCAGCAGGGGAAAGGGAATTGGCTTAATGATGAGGCAGGGCAAATGGTAGATGAGCATGAACCAGGTAATGGAGAAACAGACAATTAGACAGACACAAAAGCAGACCACAAAACAGGCAAAGAACACAAAAAATGAATACCATGCTGGACTGACCTGCTGATGTGGCAAGCCGTTTGGCTCACATATAGAGCACATATTATTATAACGAAATACGCAACTGGTGTCATTATAGTGTCAGGCAGTGAGTGTGTGGGGTTGTGTCACAAAAAAAGAAAATAAAAAAAGCTAGCCATAAAAGGTCAAACTGGGCTGGGAGCCAAACGACTTAAATTGAAATGTCCCAAAAAATGCACAGAGACAAAAGAAAGGGCACGCCGAGGATAAGGAACGCTCCACAGACAGAGCGTGCACAACACAACAGAGACAAAAAGACGGAAGGGAGGGTGGCAGACAAGAGAAAGAAACCAGAGAAAGAAAGAGAGAGAAATTAAAGGGAAGACCCAGGTCTGGAAAAACATGACCAAAGAGAATTGAAGATAGAAAAGGCAAAGAAAGAAAGAAAGAAAGAAAGAGAATGGGGGAGGTTGGTGGAGAGGAACCATGCGCGGTTCACCTTCAATCTGGCTAAAGGCAGCGGCCTGCCCTGAAGGGCGCGAGCCCGAGAGTGTCCACTCAGGGCTGAATAAGGGGTGGTCATAGTACTCCTCGTCAGAGTAGTAGGGTTCATCCTCGGGCACTGAAACTGAGATGGAGGGGGCGAGGAACTTGCACCTCTCCCGAGAATTTTGGAAGCGGCAGAGAGGCCCAGCCTCCTCCTCATCCCCTACATCTACAAACAGACACAAGGAGAAGGAAATGCAGGGAAATCTGGACGCAGAGAGAGACAGAGAGAGGGGGGTATAGAGGAAACAGGAAAGGTGAACAGATGGGTGGACAATTCAAGAGTTTTTAAATAATGCAGGATGATAGGAAGAGAAAGGAATTTAGTAATAGGAAAATGGAAGGAGTAGGAAGTGAGAGAGAAAGAGGCAAAAAAGAATAACAAAATGACAAAAGGTGACCAGAAAATTAGGTTTACCAAAGTAAGGGTGGTTAAGAAAAGAAAAATGGAGATGCTAAAGGTTAAAGGAAGAGAAAGAGCAGCAGTAAAAAATAGAAAGAGAAAATAGGTACTACGTAAGGGATTGTGAAGAAGTGGTACACATTGGCACAACACCGAAGAACACACATAGATGCAATGGACACAAACAGAAATAGCTTCTGTGGAGGCGCCGTGTCATTGTCTGAGACAGAGTCCAATTTAAAACTCAATAAATCAGCCAGGAGAATGGTTAGCTAAAGACATCATGTCATAGAGCAATGGGCAAGTAAACAAGCTCCGGTAAGTTACAATGTATGAACTGCTGTAAGTGAGACAGCATTAACAAAACGACTGGAATTGAGGCAATAACTACGGTGATACGTTGCTGTAAGCGATCCAGGGTGCAAACAAAGATGCTTCACCATTTGGTTGAATTTGAAAGAAAAAAATAGCCCTTTTCAAAGTTGGTCACAAATGCCATCCTAGCAATAGGAATAAGAGCAGGTAGTGATAGATGCTGAATACTGGGTCATCCACCAACCACTGATTATGGCTTTACTTGGACTTGTTATCTATGCACTAACTCACTTGTGGGCCGAGACATATGCAATCCAAGTACAAGATGCCACCAACATCATCCATACCATGGATGGTTGAGGCACAGATGTTTGACAGTATCTGCTAGAAATCTAAACAGTGGTCAGAAATTATTACACTGCACCTACAGCGACCAAACGGCCTATAACAATGGGTCCAGTATACCATATTCCCGGAGCACACCCCACAAGGTGGCCCAAGGGACACAGTCAAAAGCATTCTCCAAGACCACAAAGCACATGTGGACAGGTTAGGCAAACTCCCATGCCCCCTCCAGGATCCTGTAGAGTGTTTAGAGCTGGTCAAGAGTGCTGCGGCCAGGACAAAACCACATTGTTCCTTCTGAATCCGAGGTTCAACCATCAGCCGGATCTTCCTCTCCAGTACTCCTGCATAGACTTTCCCGGGTAGGCTGAGGAGTGTGATTCCACGATAGTTGGAACACACCCTCAGGTCCCCTTCTTAAAAAGGGGAACTACCACCCCGGTTTACCAATCCAGAGGTACGGCCCCCAATGACCATGTGATGTTGTAGAGACGTGTCAACCATGACAGCCCTACTACATCCAGAGCCTTGAGGTATTCAGGGCAGATCTCATCCACCCCTGAAGCCCGGCCACTGAGGAGCTTTTAAACTACCTCAGTGACCTCAGCCGCAGTAATAGGCAAACCCCCTCTGAACCCCCAGGCTCTTCCTCTTCCACAGAGGGCATGTTGGTGGGATTGAGGAGGTCCTCGAAGTATTCCTACAACCTCCCAACAACATCCTCAGTTGAGATAAGCAGCCCCCCACTTCCACTGTAAATGGTGTTTGTGAAGTACTGCTTGCCCCTCCTGAGGCACCGAATGGTGGTTCATAACCTTTTCGAGGCCAAGCAATAGTCTTTTTCCAGGCCCTCACCAAACTCCCACAGGCCAAAAGGACCTGATAGGCCTTCTTCTTCAGCTTGACATCCCCCCTCACCACAGGTTTCCACCACCTGGTTTGGGGGTTGCCCCCACGACAGGCACTGATGACCTTCTGGCCACAGCTCTGGGCTGCCACCTCAATAATTGAGACATGGAACATGGCCCATTCGGACTCAATGTCCCTGGCCTCCATTGGGATGTGGTGGTAGCTCTGCTGGAGGTGTGAGTTGAAGGCCCTTCTGACAGGAGACTCGGGTTCCCAGGAGACCCTCACTACACGTTTGGGTCTCCCAGGTCTGGAGGGCAGCCTCCTCTTCCATCTTAGCCAGTTCACCACCAGATGGTGATTGGTTGACAGCTCAGCTCCTCTCTTCGCCCGTGTCCAAAACATGCGGCTGCAAGTCCGATGACACGAATACAAAGTCGATCATTGAACTGCAGCCGAGTGTGTCTTGATGCCATGTGCACTTATGGACACTCTTATGTTTGAACATGGTGCTTGTCATGGTTCGTAACAAACCATGACAAGCACAGAAGTCCAACAACAAAACACCATTCGGGTTCAGATCGGAGAGGCCATATCTACCAATCACACCCTTTCTGGTCACACTGTCATTGCCCACATGAGCGTTGAAGTCTCCCAGGATGATGAGAGAGTCTCGAAAAACGGTGGGTATTCTGAACTGTTATTTGGTGCATAAGCACAAACAACAGTCAGGACCCGTCCCCCCAACTGAAGGCGGAGGGAGGCTACCCTTTCGTCCACTGGAAAGAACCCCAACATTTGGGCACCGAGGTAGGGGGCAACAAGGATGCCCATATTGGCTCGCCGCCTCTCCCCATGAGCAACTCCAGAATAAAATAAAGTCCAGCCCCTCTCAAGAAGGGTGGTTCTAGAGCCCAAGCTATGTGTTGAGGTGAGCCCAACTATATCTAGTCGGTATCTCTCAACCTTACGCACCAGCTCAGGCTCCTTCCCTGCCAGAGAGGTGACATTTCATGTCCCAAGAGCCAGGGTCAGTAGCCGAGGATCGGTCCGGCAGAACCCACGCCTTCGGCCGCTACCCGGCTCACATTGCACCCGACCCCTATTGCCCCTCCCACAGGTAGTGGGTCCATGGGAGGGTGGACCCATGTCTCCTCTTCGGGCTGAGCAGTTTGTGTGAATCGCCACCTTATCGTGGTGGAGGGGTTTAGGTGTCCTAATGATTCTGGGAGCTATGTGATTGGGGGCATTATGCCCCTGGAGGGTCACCCAAGGCAAACAGGTCCTAGGTTAAGGTCCAGACTAATCGCGGTTCACAAGACCTCTATGAGCATAATTATTTCAAGGACATAGTTTCCCTTGCCCGGATGTGGGTTACCGGGGTGCCCCCCCCCTCCCCCGGAGCCAGGCCTGGGGGGGGGGGTTCTCAAAGGCGAGCGCCACCTTTATCTTTAGATTGTCTCCAAGGCACATACTCCTAAAACAGACATGGGTTAGGCATGGGTTAGGCCCAACCTTGTTCCTAGAGATCTACCTACTTGAAGATATTAGCTTCAATCATAATGGAGCCCCTTGATCATTGCCTTGATTAATCATTAATTACTATTCATTGTCTTGATGATTAGATGGTCAGGTGGACATGATTAGTGTTGGAGCAAAGGTTTTCAGGGAAGTATATCTCCAGGAACAGGGCACCACTGGGTTAGGCCATCAAGTGCCACCAAGGTGACATCCATCACTGTAAATAAGAAACGACTGTCTCTCAAAAGCTACTTGGGACCATTGGGTTTGCTAGTTTGATTGTTTGTTTAAAGAATTAATGTTATAAACCAATGAGGGTGTAAACCAGATAAAATAATGTACACTGCTGTATGCAAGACAGCATTACCAATATAAGATACACTACCACATTTTAGGGCTACATATGTTTAAACACACAATATATGTTTTTTCAAGTAGTTAGTGGTAAGAGTGTATATAGCCACATATTTCGAACTAGCCATACCACTATGTGGGCTCCTATGGTAGAGGTAACACAACAACAGATCATGGGATCATTATGTCTATGGCATAATTCATTAAATAGCCAATGCCTTGGCCTAAAACATTCATCCACTCATTCATTCATTTTCTGAATCGCTTAATCCTAATTAGGCTCATGGGAAGGTTGGCGCCCATCTCAGCCAACTCTGGGTGAGAGCAGAGTACACCCTGAATAGCTTTCCAGGCCGTTGCAGGGCATAAAACATTAAATAGCCAAGGCATATTCAGCTAGAGACCACTACAGGTATTTGGCCACTACAGTACCTCTACAGGTAGTTAGCAAGGTCTGCCAGGAATGGAAAAAAGCACATTAATGCACCCAAGCCACTGAGATATGGCCTGGTCAAATACTTTACCCAGACTCTACCAATGAGACTGGGATCAGCGTTTGCCCATGGTCTTGTAGGAAAGCCAAATGGCACTACATAAGTCAAAAAATAAATAAAATATTGCTTCCCACGTCCACTTTATCTGGCACATGTTAAGGCTGGTGTGGGTCAATCGTGTCTTACAGTACCTGATACTGCACCCAAAACTTTACTAATAGAAATGAGTGGTGGGTGCAGTGCATAGCAACTGTAATTCTAAAAATTCCCTGGCAGAGATCTCTTGGGTGCTAATTTGAGTGTGTCTAATATGGCTTAACCCAAAAAGTTGACTGGACAGAGTCATGCTACAGTACTGCACCGACACCAACAAGACAGCAGTTAAAGGTGAAAAAAAATTGCAAACTACTGTAGAGAATGTCTGTAGTTAACTAATTTATATTAATCAAATGTTCCTAGTTTGCTGGTAGCTTCTGTGGCCTTGGAGGCACATTTCCTAGTGTGCTAACTCTCAGTTTCTGTGACTCCGTCTCTAGATTCTGTCACTTCCTTTGCTGCAGTCTTAGTCATTGTCTGTTCTCAAGGCTTATTATTAGTAGTAGTTTTGGCTCAATTTCTCATTCTACTCCAGGGCTTTTTTGTTCTCTGCTCCAAATGCAGTCTTTATTTACTTACATGTTGAATTTTTAGAAGTTCCCTTTGAAAAAACCTTAGTGTATATGTAAATGAGTAAATCGGTAAATGAGGGCCACATACGCCACCAAAAGTTTGTACACGGCACCATTATAACCACAGAGCAGAAACAGCAGATGCAATCAAAATCAACAACAGTAAACAACAAACGCACATAGAAACGAAGAAACTGATGAGTGCAAGCCCACAACATTCACAGCACTTAGTACATAACATGCAAAAGAAGAGGACAAGTACAGCATGAGGTAAAGGTTCCCTAGACTTAAGAATACCAGTAGAATGAACCTGAATGCCAACGAGATGGCATTAAGGGGGACGGAGAAGGGCCGGAGTGAAGGATGACATCATGCAGGGTGAGACGGATTCAGGAAGAGTGTATGTCAGAAACAAAGTGAAGGTGATAGAAGAAGAGGTAATGGTGTTGCTTTGATTTGGGCAGTCTGACTTCCTCTAAGATTCTGGTGATGAAGATAAAGCCAAGCACTGATCACGTGCTGAGGAGAAGTAAGGAAGAGGAGGAGGTGGCAAAGACAATCCTGTGCCCATTTCTCTTCTATGACCATGGGTCTCTCCAGCTCAATCAGAAGTGTATGTCTCATCATCTGTCCAGCAAGGAATGTTGTTGGCCACTTTTCTAGTCAAAAAAACCCTCATGTGGGGCCAGTGGTGAACAGGGATGAAGACACATCCAAACCACAAATGTTTTTTACATTCACCTTTGTACAAACACTACTACACTTTCCACACACACACACACACACACACATTAGCAATTGGACATGGACCTACCTTGCTCCAGAGGACCAAAGTGCTCAGCTGCAGGAGATGGAGGTGGAGAAGGTGGCAAATTTGTTGAGTCTTCCACTGCAGACACATAGCAAATGAAAAACAGGATGAAAAATGGATTTAATAATTATAAAGCAAGACAATAACAAATGCACACAGCAAAGCTTAGGCTGAATGTGCAAGCTAAAGGAAGACCTACAGGAAGCTTCATCCGTGAGAAGACTTTTTGCTTAATCTTATCCTTTCAACACTTCAGAGATGAGCTCACAGAGGCTGATGTATTTCTGCAGACTAAATCCAGCACCATGAGAGCTCTGTTCATCGTCTGAAAACTTCCAGCAACCATTATCCAAAAACAGCTCACAGACACATGAAATGAATCACAACAACACTTACTTTTATATGAATAATCAATGACGGTGGTATGAGGCAGCCTGGCACAAAGCACGGTTATTTTTACCACTTTAAGATTGAATATTTTCCACACAATATTTTATTTAGTTATAAATAACGATGCGCTGAAGATGAGGTAGTTGTGTAATAGTGTCTCTTTAGCTGTCTTTAAGAGTTTCATTATTAATTATGTGGAAAGCTGATCAGCAAATTAAAACCAAAATGTAATAGTTTCAACCATGACGGAGGCAGGTCAGGTGTGCACTGCACTTAAAGACGAGCTAACCACTGTGTGACTAATAACGTCTGTTTAGCGTTCTCATTCACAGCTAAGTACATACTACATACACTGTGCTCTGTAAAAGTGTTTTAGTATAAACTACACAAAAACACAAAAAAACAAACTAAAATGAGATTTTAATGTTTTATTTCTCATATTTTTTAGTTCATGAAGGACACAGCACACAAATACTGAGAACATGCGAGAGCAAGTACAGATCTGTACGGCATCTCTTTAAATCTCTTTAAGAGTTTAAAAATATACTATCTGAAAACATCAAGAAAAGAAAACTAAAACAAGATCTTTATAGTTTTTCATATTTACATATTTTAACTATGACAGAGGCAGGTCAGGTGAGCATTGTGCTTCGAGACTATTTAACCACTGTGGAGGTAACAGTGTCTGTATACCAGGCTATACAGACACTGTGGAGGTAACAGTGTCTGTATAGCCTGGTAATTCATGTGAAACTGGGGTACACCCTGATTGATTCACCAAGTTATCGCAGGGCAAAGACACACAACCGATCACATTCATATTCACATCAAGGGGCAATCTGGAGCAGGCAATTAGCCTAATGTACATTGGACTCTGGTAGGGAAAAGGAGTACCCGAAGGAAGTAAGGGGACAACATGCAAACTTCACAAAGAAATGCCTGTCCCTGGCCACTACACCAACCTGCTGCCAACATGTAATTTTACTGAACAATTAAAGCGCCACTCTCCTGAAGAGTTTCATGTGATGGAAAACATCCTGGCAGATAAAAAGAGCTGACATTAGAGATTCATTTGATACATGTACAGGAAATGTACAATAAAGGAGGCATGGCAGGTTGTTTGGTCCAGAAGACAGGTTGTCGTCTCAAGCCTTAGTCAGCATGCACATACACACAGCAGAGTGCTAATGGAAGAGACCAGCTGTCAAAGTGGATTCGCCATTCAGCAGGAGGTGAAGTGACAGTGCTGAGACCATCTCAGGCCACAGGTAATGATACAAATCCACACACACAACAGACATAGCGACTTATAAAAACAACTCAGAAACACTTGTCAGTGGTGCATTAATGGGTTGTTTGTATAATAAGGTTGTCTGTGTTGATTCTTCTTGAAAGTTGTTGTTGTTCATTTAACTTCAATGCCAAACCAAAAACTTCCAAAAACTTTTTACTATCACCACTGTTACCTCTGATTTGTTTATTCAGAATCCTCATCCAGCGTTTTGTAACACTGCTTTGTAACACTTAGGGTGGAGTAGCACATTCCCTTTCGCCACATTCTTGTCTGAAGTACCTTTAAACAAGTCACCTAACCCAGGACTGCTCTCCAGGCTCTGTAATGTGTGGCAGCCCACTGCTCTAAGTGTGTGTGCTTACTGTTTACATGTGTGTGCTCACTCTGGATGTGTTAAATGCAGAAGCTAAATTTCCCTTGGAAACATAATACAGTATATTTAAAAAAATCAAAATAATTTTCCAATAAAATTGGAGGGGTTTGCGTTTCCTAATGATCCTGGGGTGAGAGAGACTGTCACGCTGAAGAAGGAGGCCTATCAGGTCCCTTTGGTTGGCCTCGAAAAAGTTCTGGACCACCATCTGGCGCCTCAGGAGTGGGAAGCAGTACTCCACAAATACTATTTACAGTGGAAGTGGGGAGCTGCTCACTTCGACTAGGGATGTTGTCGGGAGGTGGAAGGAATACTCCAGGACCTCCTCAATACTCCTCAATCCCACCAACATGCCCCCTGTGGAAGAGGAAGAGCCTGGGGTTTCAGAGGGGGGGTCTGCCCATTACTGGAGCAGAGGTCGCTGAAGTAGTTAAAAGGCTCCTCGGTGGCTGGGTTTTGGGGGTGGATGAGATCCGTCCTTAATACCTCAAGGCTCTGGATCTTGGTTGACATGTCTCTACAACATTGCGTGGTCATCGGGGCCCTACTTCTGGATTGGCAACCCAGGGTGGTAGTTCCCCTTTTTACAAAAGGGGACTGGAGGGTGTAATCCAACTATCGTGGAATCACACACACGGTCTCTGTATTGCCGGAGCCAGAGCTTGGTCCGCATTGGTAATAACATGTCAAATTAATTTACAGTGAGGTTTGGACTCCGCCAAGGCTGCCCTTTGTCGCCGGTTCTGTTCATAATTTTTATGGATAGAATTTCTAGGCGCAGCCAAGGTGTTGAGGGGTTCTGGTTTGGTGGCCATAGTATCTCATCTCTGTTTTTGCAGATGATGTTGTCCTTTTGGCTTCATTGAGCTGGGACCTCCAGCTCTCGCTGGAGTGATTCGCAGCTGAGTGTGAAGCGACCGGAATTAGAATCAGCATCTCCAAGTCCGAGTCCATGGTTCTCAGCCAGAAAACAGTGGAATGCACCCTCTGGGTCTGGAATGAGGTCTTGCCCCAAGTGGAGGAGTTCATATGTGTGTGTGTGTGTGTGTGTGTGTGTGTGTGTGTGTGTGTGTGTGTGTGTGTGTGTGTGTGTGTATGCACAAAGCGGCGTGACAGAAACAGGCCATATCATCCAAAAGAAAAACCCCAAACTGAAAAAACAGAATTTTTTTCTGTTCCAAGCACTTCAAACATAAACAAAACCCAGATTTTGATGTTGCGTGGTTTCCAGACTTCACAAGAGTGAACCATGGCGGCATTTCTTACCTGAGGAGAGTCGGACAGCTGTGCCTGGATGGAGCTCCTGCTCTCCCTTCAGAACTGCAACCGCCTCAGCTGTCACCTCCTGCACAATGCGCGCAGACACTTGCTCTGAAAAACACACGCAACCATCAACATCATTATCATCATTATTGTGGTGGCTCAATAATTAATCTATAATTATATAGACAAAGTGACACTTTTGCTTATATATATATATATATATTGATTGTATGTGGGGAAAAAAATAACAGTACTACAATTTCATCCCGACAAGCCTGTTTCGTGGTTGCCCACTCATCAGG
>JAOUQZ010000047.1:2402203-2418610 GCA_028564935.1 Neosilurus hyrtlii
ACACACACACACACACACACACACACACACACACACACACACACACACACACACACACACACACACACAAACACAGCTGTATTTTTGTTTAAAAGGTGTTTACAGTGTTTCAGTTACAGTATCCTTTATCTTTTATTAATCTCAA
This sequence comes from Neosilurus hyrtlii, assembly GCA_028564935.1. NCBI lineage: Eukaryota > Metazoa > Chordata > Actinopteri > Siluriformes > Plotosidae > Neosilurus > Neosilurus hyrtlii. Next base: position 2,402,349 of record JAOUQZ010000047.1, read on the forward strand.
ATCTTTACTCTCACCAAAACCAGACTGTTAACTACATGCTGTTTACACCCTGAAATGTCACTCTAAAGAAAGCTAGCATGCCATCTAACTAGCAACTAGTGCTTAAGACAGGCTGGGGATCTGTGTGACATTTTGCTGTAACGTGGTAAAGGAAGATAATTGGTGTTCACTAAAAAAACGGAGACAATGAAGACAACGAGCCATTCCCAACTACTAACATCGACAAAAGAACTGCATGCTGTAATAGCATGTCCTTACGCCCACATGCCTCATTACTACAGCGAGGGGGTTAACAGAGATGAGCTGAAAGAGACGGAGACTAGGGGATAAAAAAGAGAGATCGAAGTAGAAAGACAGGAGACAGAAAAATGAATTAGATAATAAGAGACACAGGTGGGTTGTAAAGAAGGAATTGAGAGGAAAGACAAACAGGGGTGATTACGTTCTTCTTCGGCTGTCCATACTGAGACAAGGTTAGGTGGAATAACAATAATAATCATTATTAATAATTATAATATCAGTATCATGTCCACTTTACTAAGATATCATTGTCCATTTTATTAATTAAACAGAAAGCTGGAAGAGTTGTGATGTGAGATCTATAAAAAAGTAAAATGTACATCAGTAAAAAAAACTGTATTTCAGAAAATTATTAAAATAATAGTTTTATAATTTCTGTTTTTTATAGTAGTTTAATAAAAAAAGATAAAAATTAAAAATAAAAATTAGGAATGTTATTACAATGCTATACTGATGACTGTACAATAATAATCATAATAATAATAAAATATGAATTAATAATAAAAAATAATACAAATACTGTGTGTTCCAAATTTTTATGCAAATTTGAGTTTGCTTTATCTGAAAAATGTTTTGCTGATTGTTACTCAATTTAATTTTTTTTTATTGGAAATACGTATACGCATCATTATTTGGCAGTTTTGGGATTTTTTGTACCATATCTTCCAAAAAAATCTTATTTATTAGAATTTGAGTGTTCCACATTATTATGCAAGTCAAACCAAAATGAAGAAAATGAAATTTCAGACAAAAATAAAACAAACATTTATTTTCATATCACCAAGTATTTCATTAACAGTGTCTTTCATAATAACTATAAAAATATTATACAATATTCAAAAAATATTTAAACAAATAGTTCACTTCACATGTTGATATATCCACCTGTATTCTGTAAGACTTTAACCAGCATGGAATCAACAGAGGATGTAAGGTTCTTGATAGTACTGCAGTCAATTTTCTTGGTTGTGCTTAATATTGCTCTCCAGAGGCTGTCCTTAGAGGAATACTGTTGAACACTGGCGTATAACTCCTGTTTTAGAATTGCCCAAAAGTTCTTTATTAGGTTTAGATCTGGCGAAGCATGAGGCCAAGTCATCAGTGGGTTGTCGTTAAAGTTTTTCTTGGCCAGCCACTCTTTTAGGTACATTATCCTGCATGAAAACAAAGTTCTTATGAAAACTAGCAGGTTTTGACTAGCCCAGATCATCACTCCTCCACCTCCTTGCTGCCTTCATAGACGTGTTGGAGTTGCACATCTGTGGAGCACCCAACCTCTGTCCCACCCATCAGGTCCATCCATGGTAGCTTGCATCTCATCAGTGAAAAGAACCTTGTCAAAGTTTATCTTCATATTTTCAGAAGCCCACTGAAGCCTTTTTCTGAAGCCTCACAACTTGGCCTCAAAATTCTTCACATTGGATCCCCATAGAAAACTTTTTCGGGGAATCTTGAAGGATTTGAGTGTCAACAGTGAACAGGTTTCTTTAAAGACAGTCTGTGGAAAGTAATTCTCGAAATTTATATAAAAACAATTACTTCTTCTGTTGACTTTAGTTTGTAAAGGCGGATAAATTTTGGTAAGGTGCTGGATTACTGATCCAAAAGTTGGGGGTTCAAGCCCCACTATCAACAGGATGTCACTGCTGTCTCCCCAGTGCAGCTCACTGGGTTATCAAAGGCCAGCCATGTCTCACACTGTCTCTAGAGAGAGGCATGTAAAAAAAGCATTGCTAATTTTTGTAAAGAGTAGGTTGCATAGCCGTCAGCGTGTTTCTGCTCTGCAATGGCCTGGTGAGCTGTCATGGTGTACTCTTCCCCTTCCCAGAGTCGCCTGAGATGGGCGCCATCCTCCCTGTGACCCTGATTAGGATTAAGCAGTTCAGAAAATGAATGAATGAATGAAATAACTATACTAACTATTAAAAATATTGATAATGTGACACTTGTTATTGTAATAATAAAATTCCATCCTTGTTTGCTTGATAATATAATTTTTTTGGTATGACTTGCATAATAACAAATAATAAGATTTTTTTGGGAAAATATGGTACAAAAAATTTAAAAACTGCCAAATAATATTGCATATTACATATTTGCAATAGAAAAACATTAAAAAAGAGTAACAATCAGCAAAAACTTGCTTTTTACTTGCTTACTATTTTTAGATAAAGCAAACTCATATTTGCATAATAATTTGGGACACACAGTAGAATAATAATAATAATAATAATAATAATAATAACAATGAGCTGTATATAATGATGAGGTAAAATAAAATCAAATAATATAAGATAATGATAAGAAAAGCTTTCCCATTCCTGCTGTAGAGAACTAGCGCAATGTTGCTCACAGTTTCATTCAAAAAGATTTTTAAGCAGTAAACATGTGAGAGAGTTACCTAGGCAACAAGAGCTGAGCAATAAAGCTATTCTCTTCTCTCAACAGATGATATCACGTGTAGCAAAGTAGTGAAATGATTTGCTTGTTACTTGTCGCTTCCTGTGTGAATGTGGCTTAATATTGTTACAGTAACAATTGTATTGCATTGTTTTTACAGATTTTTCCTTCACAGTTTCTGTTGCAGTGTGTCTGTTGGGCTTTTACACCATAGCCTAGTGGCTCATCAGGCTGGGGCTTATCCCATTTTCTGCAGCATGAAGCAACTGGGTGGGACGTTTGTCCATCGCAGGTTACCCTCCCAGTATTTTTTACCGGTGTCCATTTACATGAAAGGGACACACTTGTGGTTAAGACCTTGCCTAGGGAACTTAGCACAATGGGGACTAATAGGGATTCAAACCTATGACCTCTCAGTCATTAGCCCAGTTCTCTAGCCGCTACACTTTGGAGAAAACCTTTGTATGATCAAATTATCATTAATTAAATCCCATATATGACCCTCCAGCACCAAACCACTAAAGTTGCAAGTTTTTAAATTAAAGTTACAGTTTTTAAATATAGCAGATTATCTACGTTTATCTAAAATGATTTTTTTAGCGCATTAGGTTAAAATCTCTAACTCACTCACTCATTTGCTGATCCGCTTACTCCAACTAGGGTTGCGAGGAGGCTGGAGCCTATCTCAGCCAACAGTAGGTGGAGGTGTGGTACCCTCGTCAGACCATCGCATGCGCAACACACACAAAACCATTCACACTCACATCCACACCTAGCGGCGATTTGGAACAGCCAGTTAGCCTAATGTGCATGTCTTTGGACTGTGGGAGAAAACCAGAGAACCTGGAGGAAACCTATGCAAGCATGGGGAGAGAATGTAAACACCCTACAGTAACACCCAGGATGGGGACCCAAAAATAGAACTTTCTGGCTGTGAGGCGGACATACTAACCACTACACCTCTGTGCCGCCCATCAATAAATGATAAAATCAAATAGAGTCGAATGCTAATACAGTATTTTCCCTGGTTTTAATGCCATCTAATAGGAAATGAAGCGTTATTGCCTCCAGAAGGTGGTGGTAGTGGACCTAAATGCAAAAACAATAAAAGACCAGTCTGTGCATGTGTGTGCACATAGGGGGTGTGAGAAAGGGTGTCAACCTTTAAAGAAAGGTTGAATGGTTCCGCGTGAATATGGAATAGTATCTTTACTTGGAATACCCACCAGTAGCAATTAGCTCCCATATACTGCCTCAGTAAATTAGAAGAAATCTCACTCATTGGCTGAATCGCTTAGTCTCACATTTATGGTCACGGAGGTGCTGGAGCCTCAGCTAATTCAAGGTCACAGAATCATGCTCACTCGCTCATTTTCCAAACCACGTAATCCTCTTAAGGAGCGCTGGCGCCTATCTCAGCCGATTGGAGGCAAAGGCGGGACACACCCTGAACAGCTCACAAGACCATCATAGGGCTAACACACAACCATTCACACTCACAAGAATGCGTATGAAGGTAGGGTTTAGTATCAAGCTCAATGACCTAACAGGTCCAATTCTTTGCACTGAGTCATCACTGGGAGATGTGATATCAATCATCACAAACTGTACCAGGGAGAAAAAAAAGCAAAAAAAACATTATGACGCATTTATGGAAAAAAAAGCGCTTCAGAAATGCAATCTTCTGTAAACCAAACATCAGAGATAATCAGCAGCTGAAGAAACCAGTACCATTTTCCCTTTCTTTTCTTTCCCTCTTAATATTTTTAATAACGTAAGCGGACGTGTTATTCTAAGCAAGGTTAAGGCGTGGGTGGATGAAGCCTACATCGATGCAACTATCAGATTCTGCCCACAGATGTCTGGGCACATGTGACAGCTCATCAAAGCCTTTTTCCTTTTTTCCCCCTCCTACTGCAATTTAAACATGAAAATCTCCCTAAATATTCCAGACCTTGAATCCGGTTTGTTCTTTCTGTCTTAAGAAATCATTGTTTCTTTTGTTGATCCAAGCCCACCATTTTGTCCAATTTGTGTCTGGCAGACAGACGGCTGCATTGGTCCAGACGTGTCCCAGTACAACCCCCTCCCCTCTGTCCTACCCCACTGGCAAAAAAAAAAAAAAAAAAACGGTCCCGTCTGGCTGAGATACGTTCAGAATACTAATCAGGCACTCCTCATACTCTCTCACATGTATAAGCAAATAATCTGCATGAGGTCACTTCCTTTATGGCATAACATCCTGTATATAAAGCCAAATAATGTTCTGTAAGAGCTATATAGACAAATAACCTACTAATAATAATAATATATATATATGTATAATAAGTCTGAAGAATAGGACAAAACAAAAGAACCCTCGTTCATAAGGGCGGCAAGCATTACATCATTCCAGCATGTTCCAGCAAAAGTCCACAGGATATGATATAAAGTTCTAGAATGTCAATCATGCCAAATACATCATCATCGTGCACAAGCGTTTACTTTATCCATGCTCTCCTGACTAGACATAAAGTAATGTACCATCTGTTACACACCACCCTCATTCCAAAGACAATAAAAGATAAAATACCATCACGTATAAAAGACCCCCAGACTGTGTCAAATCTACCGACTTACCAAGAAGAGAAGCTACTGAGGCACGGCGGTGCATGTACGAGGTCTGAAGAAGCCAAAAAAAAACCTCACTAAGGTGGGGGGATACGGCTACTACCAGGCGCAAAGGAGCGGAGCTGTTGCCACGGCAACATGCCGCTTAGGCCCGGGACGAGCTCACGCTCTGAGCATGCCTTGGCCGACAGAGTGTGTGTGGGTGTGTGTGCTCCTGACTCATGGCGTGTGCAGCCTGAGAAACATCCTCTATCATTAACTTTATTACAGGCTTACATTCTGTGCTGTACCAACCCCCCCCCCCCCCCCCCCCCCCCCCCCCCAAAGAAAAAAAAAAAAAACACCCTCCCATGACATCATCACAGATTATGCCTGATCACAACTGTAAAGTCGTTTCTCAAATAAGACACCATACAAAGCAATGGCGTTGCAACGTAGCTGAGTATTTGCTTGCATTTTCTGTTTTATATTGTCTTTTGAAATGGTCCACATGATGACATCATGGACCCAGAAAGTCTTTGAGATTGTATTACAAAGTCAGAGAGAAACAAAGCTCTATTAAAAATGGCCATAAATTTTAACAGCAGTATGCAGAAGGTCGATTCGGCTGGTGACTACAGACGTGACAGGTTCTGGTATAATCACTGCAATTCAAATAGACAGATACCGCAAGGCTCTGTTCTCTCTCTCTCTCTCTCTCTCTCTCTCTCTCTCTCTCTCTCTCTCTCTCTCTCTCACTCACACTCTGTCTCTCTCTCTCTCTTTCACTCACACTCTGTCTCTCTCTCTCTCCTCTCTCTCTCTTGCTGTCGCTTTCTCTCTCTTGCTCCCTCTCGCTTCCTCTCTCTCTCTTTCTCTCTCTCTCATGCTGTCTCTCGCTGTCTCTCTCTCTCTCCTAATCAAAAAAGTAATTATTTAGAACATATTATGCAAATTTATAAGGTGCCTAGTTGCCCTTACCCTTTTATCGTTTAGCTGGAAATATGGATATAATGTACCATTAAAGGATCACTTTGACAGCAAGGGCGGAACAGTACCATAGTGGTTAGCATGTCCGCCTCAGAGTAAGAAGGTCCAGGGTTCGAGCCCAGGGTTCGGCAAGGACATTTCTGTATGGAGTTTACATCCTTCATGCTTGCGTGGGTTTCCTCTGGGTACTCAGGTTTCCTCCCATATTTCAAAGATATGAAAATTAGGCTTATACATAAGTGGCTGTTTCAAATTGCCCCTAGGTGTGAATGTGAATGGTGTGTGTTGGCCCTGCAATACCCCGCCTTCGCCCAGTGTCAGCTGAGATAGACTACCAGCCTCTTACCAACCCTATTAGGATTAAGCAGTTTGGCAACTGAATGAATGAATAAATGACTATGACAGCAACCTATGTTTCATTTCAGTACCCTAAAGGTAAACTAGTCAATATTTAATTAGTTATCAATTTATTTGTTCCTTTGCTGAACCGTTTAATCCTACTAGGGTCGCTGGAAACCTATTTCAGCCAACTCTGGGCGAAGGTGGGGTACACCCTGAGAAGTTCACCAATCCATTGCAGTGCCACCATACACACAACCAATTGCACTCACACCGAGGGAAAATTTGGACAGCCAATTAGCTTAATGTGCATGTCTTTGGACTGAAGAAGGAAACCCGAGTTCCCAGAAGAAACCCATGCAAGTACGAGGAGAACATGCAGACTCCACACAAAAATGTCCTCACCAAGCCCAGAACTTGGACCCAGGACCTTCTTGCTGTGAGGTGCATGTGCTGACGACCGTGCCACCGTGCCACCTTTGAATTAGGAGTGTCAAGTCAAGACAGAAAAAAGAAACCAAGATTTTACTTATTATATATTAAATATCAGCTATGAGGGAGGGTGTTTTTAACGGCAATGATATGGACCCTCCATATAAGGAAGCCTCCCTCTAAAGACACTGAAGTCGGTGGCATTTTAAAGTAAGCGTTATGCTAACAAGACAGGAATTTTCAAATATTGTCTCTGCCTAGGACAAGACAGAAAAAACACCAAGGTTTTAACTGGTCGCTTGTTTGCATATATGCGGCTGGTAAAGAGATAAACACGCTGTTCTACTGACAGAGACAGAAAGTGAGAAACAAACAGAAAGACATGCCTTCAGCCTCTATATCAATGAATGATTGTCCTGTGTCCATCCTGTGTCTGTCCCATGCGTTGCTTTATAGAACTCGCCCATTGACTTCAGCTAAGTTGATGAGTTGCATGATGTCGTTTGTCAAGGATGCTGAAACACGTTTAAGGTAAGGGAAGGTAAGTCTTTTGGGCTTTTACACCCAAGTCTAGTGGCTCATCAGGCCAGTGCTTATCCCTGGTTTCTGTAGCATAAAACGACTAGGAGTTCAACTCCTCCTGGATGGGACTTTAACCCATCGCAAGTTACCTTCCCAGTATTTTTTTACTGGTACCCATTTATACTGCTGGGTGGACAGGGGCACACTTGTAGTTAAGACCTTGCCCAGGGGTCTTAGCATGGTCGGGGGATTCAACAGGGATTCAAACCCATGATCTCTCAATCGTGAGCCCGGCACCCTAACCGCTACACCACTGGCCCAACTTACGCCACCGGCCCTATAAAAAAAAAAACTCATTTATGTATAACACAATAAATAAACACAACTAGCAAAGACCTTATGGGGAGCTTTGCGTTTAGGCAGTGCCTAAATCAATATATTAGATTATAGTTTGCATGTTCCCTCAGTGTTTGCTAGGGTTTCCGCTGGGTGCTCCAGTTTCCTCCCACAGTCTAAAGAAGTCAGAGTCGGCTGTGATAGGCTCCAGCCTCCCCGCCAACCTACCAGGATATAAGCAGTTTTATGTATTCCCTGTCCAATCTACCTAGAATTACTTCTTTACATGACACATTACCCTGCTTCTTTTCCAGTCACTTCCTCTCTCTCTCTCTCTCTCTCTCTTTCTCTCTCTCTCGCTCTCTCTCTCCACTATAAAGACAGTGTTGGTTTAAAAATCTCTGGGGGATTAAAAAGCTTATAACGGTGACACTCCTGGCCTTTAAAAACACTCACTCAAACTTTACACTGATCTTTGGCTTTTTACAGTTGAAGGTCTTTACGGACAACTCTGCAGAAAGGCTAAAGTTCTAGCGTTAAAGTTAGAGCAGGTACAGCAGAGGCAGAAACCTTCCTTCAGGCCACAGAAATTTATGATGACTTAATTACAAGCAAAACAAGCTGCACTCATTCATTTTTGCATGATTGTGAAAATGAAAGGTCGATCGCATTCCTAATTTTGGTGACAGGCTCATGACTTATTCTGAGCCGCATGGGTACAGGAAACGCTTCGCTGGTACAGAGATGTGATATAATTAATAATTAGGTGTGGGAGGTAGGGGTGCGAAATCAATCATACTGTAACCCTCATCAAAGCAGTAATAGCCTCTGTATCTGTCAGTCCCAATGAAAGGGGTGTGGCTTATATATCTGTCACGCCAAGTGAAAGAGGTGTGGCCTGTGTATCAATCAATTTCAGTAAAAGGGTAAGACTTATATATCTGTCAACCCAATCTAAGAGTTGTGACCTGCGTGCCAATCAACTATAGGGAAGGAGGTATGGCTTATATATCTGTCAACCCAGTTAAAGAGGTGTGGCTTATATATCCATCAACCCAGGTGAAAACGTGTGTCCTGTGCAACAATGCATTTTTACATTTTTAAGTAATAAAAAAGAGGCGTGGCTTACATATCTGTCTGTCTTAGTGAAGGAGGTGTAGTCTTTGTGCCTTGCAGTGCCAGTAAAGGAGAGCCTTGCATATCTCTCAACCCAAGTAAAAGAGGTGTGGCCTGTTTATCATTCAATTTAAGTGAAGAAGATATGGCTATCAGGAGAAGTGAAGGAGGTGTGGCCTATGTACCTTTACTGTGGTGTAGTGAAAGAGACATGGTTTATATATCTGCAAACCTGAGTGAAGGAGGTGTGGCTTATATATCTGTCAGTTAATTTGACAGTGGTAGGTATGGCCTGTCTAACAATTACATTCAGTGAAGATTTTAGGTGTGGCTTATATATCTGAGGTGTGGCCTTTATAGTAATTTGAATGAAGGAGGTGTGGCTGAAAGTCCAAATGAAGGAGGCGTTGCCTGTATACCTTTAATTCCAGTGCAGGAGACGTGGCTTAAAATTCTGTCCAACCAAGTTAAGGAGTTTGTTTGTAAGTTTGGCCTTTGTATTAAACAATTTCAGTTTAGGAGAAGCGGTTTACACATTTGTGAGCCCAAGTAAAGAGGGTATGGCCTATGTGCCTGTGGATTTCATTGAAGGGGGCGTGGTTTATATATCTGTAAATTCCAGTTAATTGTGGTTTATTTATGTAAGTCCTAATGAAGAAGGTGTGGCTGATGTACCTGGAATCACTGTATCTGTTACAGTCCGTTTTTGTTTTTTAGCAGGTAGTTTATTTTATTTGCATTTTAATGTATGAAAGATGCAACAGAAACACAGCTATCAGACACAGGAAAAAAAACAACAAAGAGCAGAAGAAAGAGAGAAGGTAGGAGGGAATCTCAGGGAGCAGGGGATGAAGAGCATTGACAAGAACAACTAATTAGGATACACAGATGAAAGGATGAAAGGATAAATATACTCTGTTAATAGTCTGTAAAAAGAATCATGGAGTTCAGAGTGTGCGGGACTTACTCACACACATACACACACTCACACACACGCATGCACACACACACAAGTTCAAATTTCCTTTGAAGAGTACACCTTGCCTCCCACATCCCCATGTGCCTCTGACCAATGCCTGAATCTTTAACCTTTCTCCTCCGCCCTGCATCTCTTTCTCTTACTCTTCACTCTCTTTCTTCTCCTCACTCCCCCTTTATTATTTCCTCTCCCTTGTTCTGTTTTTTCTCTTGTTTCTTCCCACATCACCCACTCTACACTCCTCCTCAAGTCACGACACCAAATGTTAGCACTCATTCAAATGCTTGCTCTCTCTCTCACTCTCTCAAACACACACACACACACACACAGACACACTTTTAATCTCTCTCTCTCTCTCTCTCTCCCTCCCTCTCTCTTACACAAACAGAAATGCAACACATCACCAAAACAAACTGGCAAACAGACACACAGCTCTGTAGTACGAAAGAGGAAAGAGAAAGTCAGTTGGTGATGTGAGCAAAAAGAGGAGAGAGAGAGAGAGAGAGAGAGAGAGTGAGAAAGAGAAACAAACAAACAAAAAGATTAGAACAGGCTACAGGATAAGAGAAAGAACAGAGAAGGCTAAAAAGAAACAAGAAAGAAACAATGAAAAAAAGGATGAAAGGAGTAAGTGAAAAAGAGTTCAGGATAAAAAGGAAGAAAGAAATATGAAAGAAAGAGATTAAAAGAAAGACAGAGTGCCATAAAGAAAAGAGAAGAAACAGAAGAAAGAAAGATGGAAAGTGCAGAGTGTATAAAAGACAGACAGAGCAATAAAAAGAAGGAAATTAAAAAAAGAAAAAAGACAGCTAGTAAAAAGAAAAAGACCAGTGTTAAAAGAAAACTGCAGTGTGGCTGAATAAAAAAATTTAAAAAGACAAACAGTAGAAAGAAAGATTGAAAAAAAGAAAATGAGTTAAAAAAGAGTGGGCTATAAAGAAAAAAAAGAAGAAAAAACAAAGTGATTAAAGGAAAAACAGAGCCATAAAAGAAAAAAAAGTAAGAACAGAATGAGCAAAAAAAGAAAGAAAAAAGGAGTAAAAGAAAGCAAGAACAAAATGAGTAAAAGAAAGAAAGAAAGAAGAGAGTGATCAAAAGAAAGGACACCTCAAGGGCACAAAGAAAAAAAGCCATCCCCCATGCGAACATTTTTGGACAATCAGCATTTTATTAGCTACCCCACGCACAGGTCTGTGCCAAGGTCAAAGGTCACATATGCAAATTAGCTACCGCATGCACAGGTTTCGGTCATAGGGAGTGCCTATGCAAAAGTTGCCATGTGCATGAGCTGAGCAACGGGCATGCTAGCCCGGCCGCTAAGCCAACGACAGTACCCCTCCAGCCATAATCGACTGAGGGGGGAAAAAGAAAGAAATACATAGCCATAAAAATTGGAAGTAGAGAAAAAAGAAAAAGAAAGGAGTTAAAAGGAAATTGGGGCATGGCCTGTGTGTGTTATTCAGTGATGTGTTCATGTGTGTAGTGATTTTATGCGTAATGTACACATTCACTGGCCACTTTATTATAAACACCCATACCTGATCATTTATGTAATTCTTCATTCAGTTGATTCCCTGTTAGCAGGATATGCAATACATAAAATCGTGTGTGTATGTGCGTTGCAGTATACTGTTTTACTAGTATAGTGTATATTTCTCAAAATCTGTTTCCAGTGCATTCATCATCCAGGCACTAAACAAGGTCACCACTTCCTGTTCCGAACCTCAAACAGTTCACATTACTCCTGCATATTTCCAAGCTCATGTTTCTCTTTTTATCTGTGCTTTAGGTGGTAGTACTTGCTTCAGGGAGTTGCTATGGCACCCAATTCCCTGCAGTCAGCTCAGCCTTTTGTCTACATCCCTGTAATCACTTGCCTTTACAACCAATTTATGTTGAGGAAAGAGATCTGTATCTACGGCAATAGATATGGAACAGCATTAGTGGACTATACCTTAGAAAAGATTGCACCAGTCTGATACTCAGGCTCAAGATTAGTGGGTAACATTACCGAATTTAGTGTAGTGCAGCAAAATAAATCAAAATCAAGCAGTGGGCTGGCTAGCATGAATGTAGTATCAGAAAATTTGATCTAACACCTTGAAGGAAACTGGAGTGTCTCAGGGAACGTTTAGAGTTAAAATCTATTTAGGAATTTTTATCCATCCCATAATTCATTAAGGAACCCTTGTCTAGCATATGACATCACTACATTTACCATTTGCATAAGTTCTAGTACATGTTTTCAGTTTCAGATTCCTACCTGCAGTAACTTCATGACCTGAGGCCAGGTCCCCATTAAAGCCGTTCTCTTTGGCGTAGGAGGCAGCCGTGGCGGCGTGCGCAGCACCAGGCTGACACGACCTATATGGAAATCCATTCTCTCCCACAGGACTGGACGAGTCCTGTGTTCCTGGCGATGCCCACTGGGAGGCGTTGTCCTCGGGCTGCCGACCGTCTGCCATCAGAACCGGGGATTGGGAAAAGATTTCACCTTACTGCTGCAAGACAAAGAAAGAAAACTGCTCAGGTGTCATCGTATGTAAATGTACCAGAATTAGACAAAGGCTATTTCACATCTGTCGTCCCTTAGCCGACTCTTGGCAAAAGAGGAATACTCTTTGAACAGCTCGCTTATCCATTTCAGGGCAAACACACACAACCAATCACACATCGAGACAATTTAGGATATCCAATTAGCCTAGTGTGCATGTCTTTGGACTGTGGGAGAAAACGAAGTACCCGGAAGAAACCCGCACAAGCACAAGCAGGTAGAACATGCAAAGTCCACACAGAAACTCAGTCGCCAAGCCTGGGAGGCAAACCCAGGATCATTTTGTTGTGAAACGGACATGCTTACCACCAATTTTACATGCAGGAAAATGTACCATATGGGGTTAAAGTAGGCATGGTAGAGTGAAGCTCCGAAGGTGAAATGGACAGATTATCAAACCAAGCTCAGAAAAATCCAATCAGACAGAGAGTGGAGGAGTCGCTGGATGTGATTTAGACGGTGGTGTGCTAATAAAATTAATGATCAAGTGTCACATCCAATCTGTGCTAAATGAGAGATTAAAAGAGATCAAGGCCATCGTGCTGAGAGAGACAGAACAACCCCAAAGCTTCATTTTCTTCTCTGAGCAATTATTCAGCATTTCACTCTGCTTTTTATTTCAAAACAGTGTTAATTGCCATATCACTTTGTTTCTAAAAAACCCTATTAGCCAACATTACATTGCTACCAAACCTGTAATTTAGCAGAGATGGCAATTAGCTTGCTAATTTCATACTTTTCATTTTTTTTTTTTTTTACTTTGACCAAAGCAATTTTAACTGGCATAAAAATATATTAATCACACTGGTCAGCTACTGCTAACACAAAGAACCAAAGAGGAAACAGAAAAGTCTTCAACCGAGGTGTAAAATAGAAAAGGCAAGAAGCTAACAAGCTGGCAAGCGTCTTTCAACCGCTTTCTCCTATGAGGGTCGCGGAGAGGCTGGAGTGTGGTGCACCCTGAACATTTTGCCAGACCACTGGAAGACCAACACACACACACACACATACACACACATTATTATTCACTATTATTCCTAGGCCAACTGGCCCAATGTGCATGTGTTTAGAATGTGAGAGAAAACCAAAGTATGCTTCCGTAAGTGTGTGATCAAATTCAAATTTTATTTGTCACATACAAATGATACACGGTACAATATGTAGTGAAATGCTTAGTACGACTGTACAAAAATGTAAAGAATAGCTATCAAAGCAACAAGAGAAAAGAACAACAATAACTAAAACTATTTAAAGGATTCTACAGTTTTTACAGTTAAAGGTCAGTACAAATATAAAAATCCAAAAATAGAAAATAAAGAAAATATATAGAATAAAAAACTAAATATAAATATAAAATATAGGATACAAAAATATATATATATATATATATAAAATCAAATACAAGTGAAATACAAATGCACATAACAATCATCATGGTATCATTAAAGAAACTGTAAACTGGACAATAGTGTAAATTACAAGGGAATTTATCGACTTCTTTTTTAACAGCAGCATCAGAATGGCTAGACCCAACATGGAACCGGTCTACAATGGAGAAGTTAGGTGCCTCCTTCCCTCCAATAGCCTAGGTGTTTACCATTGGCAAGCAGTAACACACCTGAGCCTCCCTGTCTGGGTCACGGCGCAGGCAGACAGGGCTTGTAACTTCCTTTGGATAAAGGCTTCAGAAGGAAGCCTAGAGTAAATACCTGGAGCGTGGCCCCATAGGCGGATGGCTAGGGTCTGTCCGACAACGTTCTGGTAGCTCCTACAGCCAAGCCACTGACAAACACACTGATCTGCTTTCTTTTGGACCCCAATGGTGATCCTGGCGATTGGCTTTATTAGCCAGTAAGAAATGTCTGCATGTTAACTGCTTTTCTGATGTAGAAGTGCTTGTCAGCTAGCTAGATAGCTTCTATGTTGGTAATTAATTTGCTAATTGTTTTAAGTAGCAGCAAAACACTGTAATAAGTATTATGAACTAGCTGTGCTTTACTCTTACTTAAGTTTATTTCACCTGATGCTGGTTCTACCCAGAAGAGTGAAAATGAAAATATTTGAAAAAGGGATGAAATCAGGAGCACATTTCAATTTCTTCTTTGCACTCTATAGTACACAGTCCCGATAATATGGTTTAATAGCAATACGTTTTTTGGGATCGCTGCTGAAATCAGGGTGGCACAGTGGTGAAGTGGTTTGCACTTCCACCTTAGAGCAAGAAGGTCCTGGGTTTGAGTCCCAGGCTCAAGCATTTCTGTGTGGAGTTTGCATGTTCTCCCTGGGCTTGCATGGGTTTTCTCAGAGAGCTCTAGTTTCCTTCCACAATCCAAAAACATGCAAATTAGATTAATTACCTGTTCCAAATTTCCCCTAGGTGTGAGTGTGAATGGTTGTGTGTGTGTGTTGGCCCTGCACTGGTCTGGTGAGCTGTTTAGGGTGAACCTCACTTTTGTCCAGAGTGGTTGAAAAAGGCTTCAGCTTCCCTGCGACCCTAGTAATATTAAGCAGTTCAGCAAATGAGTGAGCAAATGAGTGAGTGTGTGCGTGTGTGTGCATGTATGCGTGTGTGTAGCTCAGCACGACTGATCTGACTTCTGGGATTCTCAGCATGAGTGCAGGGATTTTGAGCTGAATCAGCGTGTGCCAGTTTGGGAGGATTCCCGCCAAGTCCTTTCACACTGATTAGAGAATAGCAAGCGAACAATCAACATGAAATCACTGAGCTCAGCACTTCCCTAAGCCATGCTAATGAAGACAGAGACAGAGAACTGTACGAGGAAACAAGGACGCCTCATCTTCTCTGCATCACGTTAGGAGCCACGGCACTCTGCTCAAATCCTCCTGATCACCAAGATGAAATGTTTTCTTTTCCCGCGTCTCATGAGTATGTCTCAAGACAGAAGCTATAACAGAGTCAGCAGTAGTTTATCACTCCCACCTTTTCGCGGTCTGACTGATTGGAAGCAATAGAGGAGTTTACAATCAGTAACCAGATGTAAAATCCCTGACTCTCTAGTATGTATTCATTTATTCTTTTACTCATTTGCCAAATGTGACTCGCACCTGGCCAGTGCACCTGAAGGAAACCCATACAAGCACGAGGAGAATGAGCAAACCCCACACAGAAACGCACAAGCCTGGGACTTAAACCCAGTACCTTCTTGCTGCAAGGCAGACATTCTAGGCACTATGCAACCGTGCTGCCCAAACGTGTTTGTTCACCTCAATTACTTTAAAGAAATTGAAGAAAAACCCCCATTCTTCACTCACTGTTTGACATTTCTTTTCTTCTGCGAGACCTTTCTGGTGTTTACAAAAGGAGAAGTCGTGCTACATTTGTAGTAAAGTTTATTTACTTTAGAAATCAACTCCTTCCCAAAGTTTTCCTTCAGCTAATGTGCCTTACTGGATGCTTATAGTCTGGAGAAGGAAAACTGAGAACCTGGAGAAAAGCCAGTGACCCAATTTTAGAATTAACCCTGGACGTGAAAAAAGCTTCTCACTGTGCAATGATGCTAGAATTGCTAAGAATTTATTCATTCATTCATCTTCTGAACCGCTTATTCCTACTTAGGGTCGCGGGGAGGCTGGTGCTTATCTCAGCCAATTCTGGGCGAGAGCGGCATACACCCTGGACAGCTCGCCAGGCCATCGCAGGGCCATCAGTCACACAACCATTCACACTCTCACTCACACCTATGG
>JAOUQZ010000047.1:2418710-2431633 GCA_028564935.1 Neosilurus hyrtlii
CGCCCGAGCTGGGAATCGAACCCAGGACCTTCTTGCTGTGAGGCGGACGTGCTAACCACTGCGCCACCGTGCCGCCACATGGCAAAATTATTAAAAAAAATAAATCAGTCTATTTGTAACAAAAGCACCGGAGCTGTTCGATGTATATACATGAAACACAAGCACGTAGCAGCACAATGCCTTCTTCAACAGGCAACAAAATTCACAGGATTTTTTTTCTCAGTCAGGGACAAATGAAGTGTATTATCCTCCTTCCATCCCATTAGAATTCATCACATCATTTTTTTGTGGTCAATTTGCATAATTCCGTGAGCACAGCATTATTCCAGGAGACATGATGAGAAAACCATCAGAATGAAGATCTTCATTCATTAGGACATGACAGCAGTTTTGCATGCTTGTCATGTGCAATAAATAGCACTCAAACACACTTGTTGCCCTTTTAAAATGTATTTAAGTGTATTTATTGCACAAATTAGAAATGTGCTGATGATCATTACTCCAGCCTGAGTCAAAACTGCATGAGTATACATTGCCTCCAGCTTTCATAAACAAGACTTAGTGTCTGTGTGTTGATTTCAATCCTTCACATCTTCTATTTTTTATCTCCTCTTTAAGTTGTGTATTCAAAAGTGTATGTTGGTTTGTTGGCCTGTTAGGAGGATTATGAACAAACTACTAAAAGAATTTTCACCAAGCTTGGTGGAGTGATGGGTATGGGAATGACAAGAACCCATAACATTCTGGAGCAGATCCAGATTACGATCTGGATCCAGGAA
The DNA here is from genome assembly GCA_028564935.1 of Neosilurus hyrtlii. Taxonomy (NCBI): domain Eukaryota; kingdom Metazoa; phylum Chordata; class Actinopteri; order Siluriformes; family Plotosidae; genus Neosilurus; species Neosilurus hyrtlii. The sequence goes on from JAOUQZ010000047.1 coordinate 2,419,490, forward strand.
TTTATTAAACACTTTTTAACAAGCAAGAATTTCTTTTTTAAAGATTTTTTCTTCAAGCGGGATTATGCAAAAATGATTGTTCTAGCTGCATAACTCAATTCTGAATTCGAGTAATTTTTACTTTTGCCATTTTAGAATACAGCGCACTGTGCATCTTTACTGAATGGCCACTTATTTACCAAATGTGCTGACTATATATATAATGGAGCAGTAGAAGGTAGTGGTGGGCCCATCCTAAAAGAAACTTAGCCCAATAGAAGTGCATTACCATAGGATACTGCAGTATTTGTAGAATACTGATGCTTCACTCCCCCTGGAAGAGCTGGAGGAAGTGGCTGGGGAGAGGGACGTCTTGACCTCATTGCTTGGGCTGCTGCCCCCACGACCCGATCCCGGAAGAAGCGGAAGAAGATGAATGAATGATGAATGAATGAATGATGCTTCACTTTGAGGGAACAAGTGGAGCCAAAAAATTGAGGTAACATAAATAAATACCCCACAGGTAAAGTACAACAGGGTTACCATTCAGTGTAGTGCACTACTCATGTAGGACTTGTAGCAGTAACTAATTAACTCTATAATGTGGCATAATATCCTTTTAGGACACTTTCTTCAAATAATTTTTCATTTAATAGTTACCAACACAGTGATATTTACTAGTGAAAGTATCAAACAAATTAAAGGACCCTAAGGTTTTGTTCATCTACACTGACTCTCTAAAGGCAATTAAAATGATAAAGGTAATTAAAGCAAAGACAAATGGATTTTAAAACACAGTCAGGATCCAAGACTAACCTCAGGGTCTTCACCCTACAAATCATACGCCATGTGCCGAACTGTAGCATTTCCTCCTGTAGCGCTTAAATGGATGGCCACATTAATGTGGAGCCATGAAAGGTCTACTGCATGAGGTTTGCTGTAAATCCCAGCTATAATTTCTTCATTCACAGTGGCCTGCTGCTCTTTAAAATATAACTACTGAAACACTTTATGGAGGTTTCGCTATAGTTCACTCTGGGACACCTTTAAACAAATACAGTCTGGAATATAGAACAGAAAATCATCCGTGTGAAATCTTATTTATTCACTCATTCGCTGAACCACTTAATCCTAGTCAGGTTGCTGGGTGGATGGAACCTATCTCAGCTGACTCTGGGCAAAGGTGGGGTACATCTTGAATAGACTGCCAGTCCATCGCAGGGCCAATATACGCCCAAGCATTCACATTCACATCTGGGGCAATTTGGAACAGTTAAATAGTCTAATGTGCATGTCTTTGGAATCTGGGAGGAAACCGAAGTACCTGGAAGAAACCCACTACAGGGAGAACATGCAGACTCCACACAGATGACCTGCTCAAGGTCTAAGGGTCTCTCTCTCTCTCCCTCTCTCTCTTTCCCTATCTCACTCTCTTTTTATTTATCTGTTTATTACACTCTCTCCTTTTACTTGTCACCTTTATTTCTCTCACACCCACTCATTCTTTCCCCAAGCACTCTAGGATGTCACTTCATCAACTGTGCTCGTCGCTTTCCTCTCTCTCTCTCTCTCTCTCTCTCTCTCTCTCTCTCTCTCTGTCTCTCGCTCACTCTGTATTTCCACTTTCTCCTTTCCTCCACACAGAAATGTCCTCGCCAAGCCCAGAACTTAAACCCGGGACCCAGTTGCTTTGAGGTAGATGTTCTAACCAATCTGCCACCATGCTACCCTTGGAATCTCTTCAGAGGGTACTTGAAAAGGATCCCCTAAAAGAATGCCATAAAAAAAACATCACGGTGCTCAATTAAAATTATTTAGCTGGTGTTATTAATCCATCCATCAATATTTCTTAAACAAGATTCCATCATAACTAATGCATCCATCCATGCATTGCCAAGAAACTGAAACGGCATCATTATGCTGTCATGAAGCAGCGTCATTTCACTTACTGGAAATAACGGTACCTCATTTGACTAGATCAACTGCCAACTTGTTGCTCTCCTCTTTTAAAAATTTGTTATTACCTCTGCCAAGGTTATGCTTTATGTCAATGCAAATAGTTATGAATGAATTGTGATGACTTTTATTATTTTTTTCTTTTTTTGAAGGGTGAAGTACAGCCAAGTTTACACTCCTGCAACTGACGTTGCAGAGAATCTCCATGTGAGTCGAAGTACTGCTGAGAGGAATCTCCATCAACTTGGCTACTATGTTTATGTATATCTATGAATAAACCTTCCAAAAATGACGGTGTCTCTTTACTTTTGATATGTTACTGTAGTTCGTTTTAAATAACCTAGTATGTGAATTGAGACACAGTGGAAAACTTTTGCGCGGTATATGATGTATATTATTATTAATAGAATTTTTTTTTTTATGTGACACACTGTGATTAACATTTCTGTTAAATTACAGCAACATCACCCAGGTCAGCTCCCCTGTCATCCAACTGAAATATCCTCTCTATACGAGCAGAGACCAGCAGACGACTGGTGCCAGAGTGAACTGATTTTACAACCAACAGGAGAAGCAGAGTGAATCATGAGGAATCAGAAGTGTAGTTAGTTTAGCCTGAGAGACGTGCTAGAGAGAAGATCAGTGAAAAGAGCTTTCCTCTCTTTCTCTCTCTCTCTCTTTCTCTCTCTCTCTCTCTCTCTCTCTCTCTCTCTGCCTCAAGAGACATGAGCTGGAAAACGCAGCATTTTCTCTCCACTTAAAACAAGCACCTTCAGACACAACAAGTTTTCTATAGTGACTCATCATCCACACGTAACCCCCTCACTCTCAAACGTACACACACTTACACACACTGTAACCAATCCATAACAAAATGCTAATTGCAAAACACACAAATCAACACAAATCAATATAATCGGCACAAACTACCTACATGATATTATCTATCTAATCCAAATACTTACAGTTTAATAATAATAATAAAAAACACACACACTCACACTCATGGATACACACCCATACGGTACACAAACTGGGATGAAGTAGCTGAAATGAAAGAAATATATATCTTGTAATGTAACTGTTTAAACATGGGCCTCTTGTTTCGAGAACAAATCCTTTCATTCTTCTGTGTGGAATCAGTTTAATGAACCAAAATCAAAATGGATCAAAACTGATTCGGAATCGCCTCACAGGTAATCACTCACAGACTCACTCATTTCCCGAACTGCGTAATCCTGCTAGGGTTTGACTGGTGTACCCAAAGGAAACTCATGCAAACATGGGAAGCACATGCAAACCCCAAATACAAATGCCCTCACCGAGTTCAAGAACCCAGGACCTTATTGCTCTAAAGCAGACACACTAAGCACTGCACAATGCTGCCTCTTACAAATTCAGCAACAACAACCAAAAAAACAAAAAATCAGTTTGCTTTCTATTGTATCTGTTTAGGACATTTTATCAGTTTGTTCTGAGTAATGTACAAATAATTGGTCACATCCCGAACACACCCACACACAGAGCAGTAAGATGTACTGCAGGAAGTTCTGGAACAGCTCAGTGTCATTCTCTAGCCTGCGATCTCTGCTGCGGTCTCCTCTCTGTCTCTTCAGGATGTCATTATGGGATTCTGGAGGAACTCTGTTGCATCTAAATTAATCTCGGCGGTCTGTGAGCCTTGTTTCTGAGGCGTCCCAGTCGCACACACACATGCAGGCTCACACAGAGACAGCTGAGAGGCCACCGTGCGCAAACGGAAACAGCACGCTTACAGCAGGAACTCTGAAAGAGTTCTGTTTTTACGGTACTAAGCTTTACAGCTCACTGAGAGAGAGAGAGAGAAAGAGAGAAAGAGAGAGAGAGAGAGAGAGAGAGAGAGTGGGCTGCTGAGAATTACAGTCGTCATATCTGATCTGCTTTTGCGGGTGAGTAAGCAGATGGTGTTAAGTATGCTCATCTGAACTGTGAGCCCATCATGCTACAGTGATGAGAGAGCAACCAAAATATAGACTTACACTCACACTGCTACCAAAATCACCGTATGTGCTGGGCCACGATCTGTTACTCTCTCTCTCTCTCTCTCTCTCTCGCTCTCTCTCTCATTCTAATTTACATTCAGAATAAAATACACTGGTCAGCATGGTAGCGTAGTATTTAGTACGTCTACTGCACAGCAAGAAGGTCCTTCGTGCCGGTCTTAAGCTCAGGCATTTCTGTGTGGAGTTCGCATGTTCTCCCCGTGTTTGTACAGGTTTCCTCTAGGTACTCTGGTTTCCCCCCCCAGTGCAAAGACATGCACTTCAGGCTAATTGGCTGTGTCAAATTGCCTCTAGGTGGGAGCGTAAGTATGATCTTTTTCCAGTGTTAACTGTGATTGGCTCCAGCCTCCCGGTGACCCTAATAGTAGGATTAAGGAGTGAGTGAGAATAAAATACACAGGGACATGCTATTATAGGAAACTTATGAACAGAATAGTGTGATGGCACCCAACACAAAGAGAAGTAACTCTCACAGTTCCAAAGGTTATTTTCCAACAAAAGAACATCCCAAAAAGTTCTGTTCTTTCTATACCACGCTGTATCATTTATCCATTTATAGTTTCACTTGGCCCGACTTAAAAAAACAACAACAATAACAAAAAAAACTCACACCCAAATATTTCTTTATTCCACTTTTAGCTATGATTACAGCGGGCATTCACCTTGTCATTGTTTAAACAACATCACAACATTTATTCCCACTGAGGCTCACGGTAATGAAAGGATGAGAGACTCGAACCAATGGATTTTTTTATCCTCGCCCCACTGAGTTAATGATCTGTCCTGCTTCCTAAACCCCTTTCATTTTTCATTATTGGTCTAACCTGGGCATTCAGTACATCCGGGTCATCAGTTGACTTCATTTCATTCCTAACAGTCAGATTCCCTCCTTCTCTCTCATCTACAGCCCAGACACATGCCCTATCTACTAAATCTTACCATCAACTTTTCCATTTCTTTTCCTTACCTTTCCCTTCCTTTCAGTATTTCATTTCCTTATGTTTCAATTACTTTTCCTTCACTTCATCTTTATTCTTTCCCCCTTTCCTTAAATTGTTTTATTTACTTTTGTTTTATTTCCTTTTCCTTTCCTCTATTTTCCTTTCCTTACCTTGTTTCATTTCTTCCCATTCCTTATTTCTTTTCCCTTCCTTCTATGTTCATCCACTTTCCTATTCCTTACCTTTCCTTTCACTTTGTTCCATTTCTTTCTTTAATTTAATTTTCTTTACTTTTTCGTCCATGTCTATTTCAATAATCTTATTTCCCTTTTACTCCTTTCCATTCCATTTCTTTCCTCTTCACCTATTTAATTTCCTTTTTTATCATTTCTTTCCTTAATTCCCAGTTTCATTCCTTTCCTTGCATCGCTTTGTTTTGTTTCCATTTTTTATTACATTTTCTTTTGTTTCTTTTTATTCCCTTCACATTTTTTTGCTGCCAATTTCTGTCAATTATTTTCCCTTTTGTATTCCTTTTCTTTCTCATTTCATCTATCTTTTCCTTAATTTTCAGTTCCATCCCTTTCTTTTCCTTTATTTCCAGTTTCTTTTGCTTTACTTAACTGCACTGTCCTTTTGTTTTCCCTTCCTTTTTTCATTTGCATTCTTGTCTTGAGGGTTTGCCCCTTTCCTTTTCTTTTTACATTAACTTTTTCTTTCCATCTCTTCCTTTTGTGTTTCCTTATCTTTTCACCTTTTCCTCTTTTTTATTTTCCTCCTTCACTGTTCCTATTCATTTCCTTTTCCTTTCTTAACTTTATGATTTCCATCTTTTCCCTTTGCTTTTATTTACATTCCCTTTTTTTTCTCTCCTTTTACTTCGCAGCCCATTCACTTCCTTCACTTTCCATGTTATATTTTCCCTTTCCTCTTCCTTTTCCTTTTCTTACATCTATTTATTTCTTTCCCCTTTTATCTTTCCTGTTCAGCAGATTGAACATTTTGGTATCTCTCATTTAATATTAGTCTTTTTTGTCTGTCTCTCTTCTTTCCCTCCACATCCTAACAGTTTCTGCCTCAGCAGTCTGAATCTGTCTCGTTTTTAATAGGCTCACAGTTCTCTCTCTTCCTTTCCTTGCCACCACAATCTCTCTCTCTCTCTCTCTCTCTCTCTCTGTCTCTCTCTCTCTCTCTCTCTCTCTCTCTCTCTGTCTCTCTCTCTCTCTATATTAAATTATCCCTCTATTTGTCTGTCAGTCCTCCTACTGGTTTGTATATTGATCCGTCTCTGTGTCTCTGTATGTCTAATGCCTGTCTGTCATTATTTGACCAAAATGATGTGTTAGCTGGATTCTGTGATTCATCCAAAGCCACACAGTCATTCATCTGCTGCGTCTGAGTTCGGTCAGAACAATCGCACCAGGACATGTCTCTGGTATTCAGCTTTCAGTGGTATTTCATTCCTGCCTGTAACATCTCAATAGCAGTTTAAAACAATGTAGTGTACAGCTGCACCACCTGTGTGCATCTCGCTGTCTCTCTTCGTCTACATTACATCATCGCTCTCGTGCTGCAGCAGCATCCCCCTAAGAGTCATTCAACCACCAACCCTCCCTCAGTGCTGCTCTAGATGTTGATCTCAGCTCTCTCTCTATCACACACACACTCACACACACAGCCATGTTTTATGAATAACGAATAAGGAATGTGGTGTTGCTTTTTAAACTTTACAATTTACTATTTTTCTATAACAACTAAATTACATTTAATCTATCTACCTATCTATATATCTATCTATTTATTTAATGTTGTTATGTGATACATCATATTTTTATCCATTTACAGTAACAGGAAATGTTAATAATATCCATGAGACAAGTTCACTTATAGTGTTCTAGCCATTCGTTTCCATGACAATGCAGCTTACACTAGAGACTCCTTCCATTCATGTTAAATTAACATCTTATTTGCCAAACCACTTAATCCTCATTGGGAACCTGGTGGCTATCTTAGCTGATTTTAGGTGAAGGCAGGATACATCCTGTACAGCTCACCAGACCATCACAGAGCCAACACTCACACACACATTCACACCTAGGGTCAATGTGGAACAACCAGTTGGCCTAACATGAATGTCTTTGGACTGAAGAAGGAAACCAGAGTACCCAGAGAAAACCCACACAAGCACGGACACAACATGCAAACTCCACACAGAACCCAGGACTCGAACTCAGGACCTTCTTGCTGTAAGCCAGACATGCTAACCACTACACCACCCTAAGTAACATGTACATATAACAAATACATTCCAAACGTAATTATTAATTTGTGTTCTTTCTTTCCTATTTCTTCCTTTTTATAGTTTTCTTTTTTGCATTGATCTCTGATTCTTTTTTAAGTTGGTTTGTTCATTCCTTTCTTTCTAACATTTGCTGTATTGATTGTTTTGTCTATTTCAAACTCAAGTTGATATTTCAAAGTCACTAGCCGAAGGTGAGGTGAATATCCCTGAGTAGTTCAATCTCAGGGATTGATGTGGTCTGACTGGTCCGCAATCTCAGGATCATATGATACAGGATCAAACACACACAGTTTGTCATGGCCACCTGAGCAGGCAGCGTCATCATCACATCATCACATTATAAAATGGGAAAGTGCTCCCGAGTGGCGCATCGACAAGGTGCGCGATTATTAACCCAGAGATCGCAAGTTTGAATCCGGGTTGATACCACAGTCCATGGGAGCTAATTGGCCGAGCTCTCACGAGAGGGAGGGATGGCATATGCTCACTTCCCTAAAAAGTTGATGCGTGGGAATTGGAAACAACTAAGTTAGGGAGAAAAATGAGGGAAAAATCCAAAAAAAATTTTTTTAAAAAGGAAAAGAAAGCGAAAAAATTGGGCTTTTGAGCTGGGTGAAATCTCTGAGCTACAGTGATCTGCCTCAGTGTCATGGTTAAATACATAAATGTAAACTCTAGAAAAGTCATTTTAGTTTGTTTTCTTTTGTTTCCTGTAGTATATACTTAAACACCTTTATGGAGCACAATATACATTCATTTTGGTACTTTACTTTTGTTTCTGAACAGGTTATGTTAGCATCACAGAGCTATTAGCTGTTGGAGTCGGCCGGGATTGGCTCCATCTTCGTCACAACACTAAGCAGGTGGAGTTCACCTGATGTTCCTCAGTGTCATTGTTGAAATATGTAAATATAAACTATAAAAATGTCATTTTAGTTTGTGTCACTGACTTTTCAGTAAACACCTTTATGGAGCACCATTTATCTTTGTGCTTAATTGAGTATGCTGAATTCATTAGCTACACAGAGTCACAGAGTATTAGCTGCTTCAGAGTGTGGATCACCTGACCTGTCGTGTCGTGGTTTAAATACGTAAATATAACGTATACAAATCTTATTTTAAATTGCTTTTCATTATTTATTCATATGTTATAATTCCGGCACATCATCCCCACAAAAGGCCTTAAAGAGACGCCGTACCACAGCCTTCTCCGGCTCTGCTGTGCACCTGTCTGACTGTCTGCATCCATCATGATAAAAAAATGCATTAAAAGATACATAATCACATCAAGTGACAACAAATAAATACATAAAACTTCGTGTTAGTCTGATTTTTTGCTTAGGATGTAGTATATACCGTACGGAGTAAAAGAATTATGAGGGCTTGTTGATGTCACAAAAATTATGTTGTGGGGGCTCAGTGGTTAAAGCGCTGGGTTACTCTGGGTACTGATCAGAAGGTCAGGGGTTCAAGTCCCATTACTACCAAGCTGCCACTATTGGGCCCTTGAACCCTTAACTGCTTAGTTGTACAAAGAAGATAAAATGTAAGTCTCCCGGGATAAGTGCATCTGCCAAATGCCATAAAGGTAAATGTTCAATCTCAGGGAATATCCAGTTTCCCTCTTGCCTAAGGGCACAATACTACAAAATACATAAGTTAAGCAAAGTAAATTGAGATTTTTATTATTTTTTGGCAAGATCTAAAAAGCCTAAAAAAAAAAAAAAGGTTGTGGCTGCCTAAGGGTCTGGCAAGGGATGGATGGATGAATGGAGAGATAGATAGATAGATAGATAGATAGATAGATAGATAGATTGATCGATAGATGGATGGATGGATGGATGGAGAGATGGATAGATAGATAGAGTGGGTGGAACAGTGGTTAGCACGTCTGCGTGACAGCAAGAGGGCCTGGGTTCTACCCCTGGGCTCAGCCGTTTCTGTGTGGAGTGTGCATGTTCTCCCCGAGCATGTGTGGGTTTCCTCTGGGTACTCTGGGTACTCTGGTTTCCTCCCACAGTCCAAAAACACACACAGTAGGCTAACTGGCTGTTATTGCCCCTAGGTATGAGTGTAAGTGTGAAGGGTTGTGTGTGTGTTGTCCTTGCAATGGCCTGGTAAGCTGTTCATGGGGTACCCTGCCTTCGCCTGGAGTCAGCTGAGATGGGCACCAGCCTCCCTGTGACCCCAATTAGGATTAAGTGGCTTAGAAAATGAATTAATAAGATGAATAAATAAATAGATAAGTAATTAATAAAAAGAACTGATTGGCTACTTGCTTGCAAATTCATCACAATGGACAGAACATTTGATAAAAAAAAAAAGTCTCTAACAGCCCAAAATTTAATTTCAGGATCAGCAGGTAACTCTTGCAGCTGTAGGTATGAAAGTGCATACCTTTAAATCAGAACAAGATTTATTACATTTCACCTGTGCATGAGGCATGCCAGGATAAAACATTTGCTGTCAGAAAAAGAAAAATTGACTACAGTCTACCAGTGAATATACAGTATATGTTTGTGAAATGATGTGCTCAGTACAGACAAATCAAAAAGTGAAAAGTCACAGTACACATGTGAGCAGGAGAATAAACTCATTTCAACTGTAAAGCATGGTGGGGGAAATGTTATGGTTTGGGGTTGCTTTGCTGCTTCAGGGACTGGGCAGCTTCCAGTTATTGTTAATTATGAATTCTCCAACAAATTATGTGAAGAAGATAATGTGAAGCCATCTGACCAAAAGTTGAAGTTGACCCAGAGGTGAACCTTTTAACAGGATAATGATCGTATGCACTCTTGAAAAGGAGGCCAATACATGCAAAACTAAATACATTTCAGCAAACTGATGTGAAAGACAGGTGGACAATGATGCAAAATGCCTACAAGAGGTAATTTCTACCAAACTAGGCAATACCTCTGTAGCTTCTATGGCCAAGTAGGTACTTAGTGATGATTTTATTGAATGAATGATTAAAAAAGTAAATGTTCCTTGTGTTTTTTTTTGTATCACCTTCATCCATAAAATGTTTGCATAAAAATATATAAATGTTTCAGATATGAGAAAAAAGGTCAACAATTTGCCTTGGATGTGGGGTAGCAAAGTGGCAAAGTAGCTATCACGTTTCAGTGTGGATTTTGCATGGGTTTCCTCCAGGTACTCCGGTTTCCTTCCACACATTGGATATTATACATGCGCATTAGGCTAACTGGCGGTTTCAAATTGTTTCCTTTGGTGTAAATGTAAGTGTGAAAAGTTGTGTGTGTGTGTGTGTATGCGTCCTGAGATAGTCTGGTAAGATGTTCAGGGTGTACATGCTCCAGCCTCCCAGCAACCCTAGTAGTATTAAGCGTTCTGGCAAGTGAGTGAGTGCTTGGAATGCCCTTAGTTTTTCTTATGACTGTAATGCAATCAAACAGAGCAGAGTCCATGCTAATAGCTCGATCTTGTCACAGATTAATTTAATAGTTTAAATAAATAAATAAACAGTTTCTGGTTAATCATATGCCAATAAGAGAGAACCCCCTTCAGTACACCGCTTGTATGCTTGCTAACTAAACCTTCAGTCTGATTTCCAACTGAACAACACTAAGGAGGTCTTCAGCATCCATGGTTCCCAGTTGCCTAGCAACAGTACTCTCATGACTTTAACCACTTGAACTGGAAGTGCACAGTTTGTGTAACTATCTTTGTGTGAAGTATGGACCTATGAGTTGATGGTTAAGGGTCTTGTTCAAAGGCTCAACAGTGGTCCATGTCAGTCGTTTCAAAAGCTATAGAACTGTGTAGAATTATTTCAGCTAAAAAAAGTCCCGTTAAAACATATTTTTATCTCTGTAAAAAAATTCCCCTTGGGGTTCTTCCCACCTTCTCAAATCATGTCAGCAGGCAAACTGTGTGTGTGTGTGTGTGTGTGTGTGTGTGTGTGTGTGTGTGTGTGTGTGTGCGTGTGTGTGTGTGTGTGTGTTAGTGTACCTAATATGAAGCTAGCGTCCAATCCAGAGTGTATTCCTCTCTCATTCACAGCATTCCTGGCTACTCTCCAGATCCATTTACAGGATCCATATAAATGCCCCTTCCTCCCTCCCTCCCACTTTCCTTCCCTTTCCCTCCTCCATTTATATTTTTTTATTTTTTATCCATTTAAAATACTCCCCTTTTTCATCTATCAATCATCCACTCACCACCTTTCTTTCTTCACAGTTTTAAAAATGATTTCTGTTACTTTTACTTCTTTCTTTCTTTGTTATTCTCTCCATATTACTCTTACAATCCTTTTCTTTTTTGTCTTTCCTTGTTTGCATAACGTCTGTGCGCAAAAAATTTTTTGTCTCCATTTCTTTTCACAAACTTATTGATTGTTCCCTCCCTTCTTCCTTCCGTCTTTATTTCTATCTTTTACCTGCTTCTATCATTTATTTTCTTTTTCTTGTACTCCTTCTCATCTTTCTCTCTTTCCTTCTTTTTCTTCTTTGTTTGTATGTCTTTCTTTCTTTCATTCTCTCACAATCTATTTTCCATCTTCATCTCTCATCTCTTTCCATAACTCCTGATAATGCCTGCGGCTTCAACTCTCATTCTCTCTCTCTCTCTCTCTCTCTCTCTCTCTCTCTTTCTCTCTCTCGCTCTCTCTCTCTGTCTTTCTCTCAGAATCCCTCACATTACCATCCCTTTACTTCATTTACTTGCTCTCTTTCTCTCTCTATCGCTTTCTCTCTCTCTGTGTGGGTGTGGGTGTGTGTGTGTGTGTGTGTGTGTCTCAGTCCTTTTTTATGCCCCACATTCCAATGTAAAACTCACTTTAGGAGACAAATCCCAGGAGAATTGACACCTGGCCATTCATCAAATCCACATGTAAGTGTGTGTGTGTGTGTGTGTGTGTGTGTGTGTGTGTGTGTGTGTGTGTGTGTGTGTGTGTGTGTGTGTG
>JAOUQZ010000047.1:2459484-2472077 GCA_028564935.1 Neosilurus hyrtlii
TATATATATATATATATATACACACACACACACACACACACACACACACACACACACACACACACACACATATATACTTGCTAAGTCAAGTTAAAAAAAAAAAAACCTGAGTTATTCCCCGTAGCCTCTTTTTCATGCACCTGCGCATGTCCCACTGATAACTTCAGTTTCATAACCTGCCAACTCATGTTATAAATTGTAGCAGAAAAAGCAAAACTGTCAGATAATTTCTTTGCCTATAAAAAAAACTTTTTTAAAAGGAAAAAAGATTTTTCTTAAAAACTGAGCAACTTTACATAGCAGGCTTTGCAAGTGGACTCCTAAAATATATATATATATATATACATACAATTATTTATGTGTTTAAATTGGTACTTATGTTTATAAGCATAAGAATTCATGTTATGAATTCATGTATTATGTTAATAACACTTAAATAACACTAAAGTGTTATTTATAAATGCTAATTATTTTATGTCTATGCATGAAGTATTTAATTTATATTAACTGGGTTTAAATCAGTGGAATATATCAAACAAGTTGAATGTTGCTTAATGGAATGTTGCAGCAGTGGGATGGCCATTCAACTTAAAATTTGGGAAATCAGGAACTTGGGCAATATCCAACTTGTTTGATTATCTGTCAAAAGTTTGAATTTGAGTGAAAAGTTTGTATACACAAATAATTGTTCACATTGTATATTTGAAAATAAAGATATCCTATTGCCAATTATTCTTTTATTATTGGTAATTTATTTGAAAAGCTCCAGCCCCCCAAATATCTAATGGTCACCCCAAGAAATAGAAAAAAATAGAAAAATGGTTAGTATGCTGAAACCTTTGAGTTCAAGATGTGAATATCAGTATTATTTAATTATTATAATAATATTATAATAATTATTAATAGTATTAAATAATTAGGCGTGACTTCACAAAGAAGCTCTGTGTTGTAAATAATTATTTTGAGGTCAAGATTCGAATATCACTTAGTGTATTTGTATGTTTTGAATATTGCTTGAGGTTTTTTTGTTGTAAGTTAGGAGTGACTCATAAAAAAATGAATTAATTATTGAAACCTAAAATGTGCAACCTGCTCAAATCCTTTGTTCATAACCACTTAGTGTAGGTTTGGCTTTTGTAACAAATATAATGTTACATATTAAAAGTCCCCATAACATATAATAATCCCATAGCTAATTTTCACTATCATGCTAAATAACAGTAACAAAAATCTGTTGAAATGTTTTATGTCAAATCATTGATCATATTATATAATTACTAATTTGAATTGCAATGTTTAATCATACATACATATCATAATATAAGTTTTGCACATTAGGCTAACTGGCTGTTCAAAATTGCCCCTAGCTGTGAGTGTGAGTGGAATGGCTGTGTGTGTTGCCCTCCGATGGTCTGGCTAGCTTTTCAGGGTGCACCCTGTCTTTGGCCAGCAAAATAAGCAGTGAAAAAATCTAGTTGTTGGGACTCTTTGGCTGTAGTGGCACTACAGAAAATCAGCCATGGGTAAGTTTTAACAACTTTTACCCAAGGATTTCTTTTATGATTTTTTTACCAGCAATACTTGGATTATTAATTCCCAACCTTCAGCCAGTTCTCCACTATTACACAACAGCTACCAACCAGAAGAAAGCTAAGATTATCACACGCTTCCTGGCCTACCACACTCAGCGGACAGTGCTATCCACCCACTTCCCATGACTGGTGAGCACTGCTGTGATTGAGTAGGAAGATCTTGAGAGCAAAGCCATTTTTTATCTTTTGGACTTCAGGGCATTGGATAACTCAGACCTCAATCACTGAAATTTAAACATCATATAATTTTAACACTTAACCTTTTAAGGATATCGTATTTGTTCAAGTTTGTTTTGTAGGTTTAGAAGTGGTTTGTGTAAGTGGGTGGACTTGGGCATATTTGTAAATTATAAATTTGTATAATAATGTGTAGATTATGTGAAGATAAGAAATAGTGGACATGTGCCACTTATGAGGGTGATGCTCAGGTTCAAAGAAAAGATGCTACTGGAGTACTTGAAGATGCTGTTGGCGTGACCTAGCATTTATAAACAATTAACAGCCATTTTGCTGACCTTAAACTTGACCTACTTGAACTCCTTTTCTTGAACTCCTTTTAACCTTCGGTCCCAAGTTGCTACTCAGTGCTATGTCAAGCACTTCTTGAGAGAGATATACAGTATCTATATATAAATAAATAACAAAGATACAAACTGACAGAATTGAAAACAATACCAGCTACACTAATAGAATACACATAGAAAGTGTTGTATTCATTTTATGGTATGCATGACAAGCGTGCAATGTTAATCAGGGATCATTTGAAATTATAAAGAACACAGAAAAGAGAGAAAACAGGAAAGGTATAAATAGTCAAACTACTACAAAACAGCTGGATTTAATCAGAAGACATAAAAACAAAAGAATAAAAATAAAAATAAACATGCCACAGTAAGAGCACAGATGTAATATTATTATTATTATTTTGTAGATTTTCCCAGCGGCATGGTGGCGCAGTGGTTAGCACGTTCGCCACACATCAACAAGGCCCGGGTTTGGTTCCCAGGCTCGGGCATTTCTGTGTGGAGTTTTGAGTGAATGATTGTATGTGTGTTGGCCCTGCAATGGCCTGGCGAGCTGTTCAGGGTGTACCCCGCCTTTGCTCAGAGTCGGCTGGGATGGTTGCCAGCCTCCCGCTGGCCCTAATTAGAATTAAACGGCTTTGAACATTTCTCCCATTTTGGACAAAAGGTAAAGCCTGTTGGGATTTTTACACCCAAGCCTGCTGGCTCGTCAGGCTGGAGCTTATCCCCAGTTTCAGTAGCCTTGAGTAACTAGCAGTTCATCTCCTCCTGGATGGGATGCTAGTCCATCACAGGTTACAGAGGGTGGACAGAGGCACACTTGTGGTTAAGACCTTGACCAGGGGCCTTAGCATGGTGGAGGTCTAACAGGGATTTGAACACACAACCTCCTGATCAGGAGCCCAGCACCCTAAACATCTACACCCCATTTTGGATAAAAAGTCTTTAAATCATTTGACTTCCATCAATGCAAATTTATTTTACACACACAAAAAAAAGATGAGAAAATAAACCATATTATTTAGCCCTTTTCTGTAATAGTTTAGATAGTTTACTAACTGTTCCATAAATAGAATAGCAAAACTGGGGTGCATGTCTTCGGACTGTGAGAGGAAACTGGAGTACCCGGAGCAAACCCACACAAGCATGGGAAAAACATGTAAACTCCACACAGAATCGCCTTTGCAGGGCCCAGGGCTTGAATTCAGGAGCTTCAGTGATGAGATCTTCAGGATTGGTGGTGATCCATACTCCCTCAGTGATCACAATATGCAGAAAAGGTTTATGTAATTTAGCATGCAGTGAATCTCAGACATGATTAAGTATTCTGTTTTCAGGCTTTGTCCAAATAGAGTGCAAATGGAAGATCTATTTGCATTTGACTTTGCTTTGCACTCCAATGTTATTTATTGTATTTCAGCTTTTAGCTTGTTGTTCTTTACCCCTACATACATTGAACTCAGTGAGTTCATTCTGTGCTTCAGGCTAGCATAGAGCCAAGTCTGTCCTTTGCCCTACAACGCCAAGAGGAAGTAAGTGACAATTTGATTATTTTGAGATATAGAGCAAAAACGGCTCTCTGTGGTTAATAATAGTAACCCAAACTAAATGAGCTGATTGAATGCATAATAAATCAGATGTCCAAAAGAATTCCTCAAATTCCTCTGATCTGGGACTTTAATGCTGCTTACTTCTTTCTTGCATTATAAAAGAAGCAATTTAGTTGTGTGTACTAACATATTATTAATGAATAGTATTTTCAGCAGCCTAGTAAAAAATATCACAATCCAAAAATACAGGCATGCATATTACAATTGAGGTCACCAAATGGTGCCCAAGAATATGTTTTATTAAACAGGCAGCATTAAATTTATCAAAATGCTAGACGCATTTGTGACTTTTCCAAAAATTTCAAATTGCACAAAATGAATTATATACATCTTAAGAAACAAATTACATACTTTTTATTATTAATATTCCACAAACAAATAACAAGGCAAATATACCAAAAATAACAAAACAACACCATAACATGAGATAAAGACAAATTTATTAAATTTATTAGTCACAGTGTATCTTGTACACGTTTAAAAGTCGTTTTTTTTAAATTACTCAGTGTCTAGCAGAACTGGTGAACTGTTACATACAGCTGAAGGCCGCAAGTGAAGCATCCTGGTCTTCCATAACATCTCAGCAGTGCCACAGGCTGATAGTATCCAAGCCACACCACACTGAGGCAGTAATTCATGCATAAAGGGCCCAAACCAAGTACTGAGTACATATGCATGATTATACTTTTCAGAGGGCTGACATTTCTGTATTTAAAATCCATTTTTAACTGATTTCATGTAATATTCTAATTTTCTGAAATTTTGGATTTGGGGTTTTCATAAGCATAAGTTTTCATATTTTATAACAAATAAAGGCCTGAAATATTTCACTTTGCATGTAATGAGTCTGTATAATATATTAGTTTCATCTTTTAAGTTGAATTACTGAAATAAATGAACTTTTGCACGATATTCTAATTTTAAAAGTTTCACCTGTATTAACAGCGGTCAGTACAAGGCTATCAACACTTGTGAAAACATTGACAGTCAAGTGATCATGGGACTTCGGAGATAAAAATTGTTGCACAAATTGCCAATAATTAAAAATAATTTATCATAGTTATAGTTTTTTTGCCCAAAATTTGTATCATTTGGACTTAAAATAGACATGTCTTTGTTACTTGCTTCTCTTGGGTATTGTTTTTGCTTCTCAAAAATACTATAACAGAGTCCATTCATAAAGATCTAACTTCCTGTGTACTTGCTTCCTTTTGGCATTGTAATGCAAATAAACTGTGTCACTGACTTGTTTTTTCAAATTTCATTCTGCACTGCTGGTTTTTATTTTCACACAAATACTCAATTAAAAGGAGTAAACAGCTACCCAGAGCCCATTTATTGCTGAAAATTAAATCACATTTTTGACCAAAATGTCACTTACTTTCTTTTAACACTGTAGGGCAGTCCTTTAGTTCATGTGCTTTAAAGTGAACTTCCTGGTCACAAGGACCACTTTCCCAGATAAATCATTCTACCAATGAGCAGCTGTCTGCCTTCTTGGTGTCACACAGTGCTTCATATAACAATTATGAACTGAAGATTGTGTGTAATGGTGACTTAGTTGTTAGGGGTCTGGGTTACTGATCTGAAAGTTGGGTGTTCAAGCCCCAGTACCACCAAGCTGCCCCTGTTGGGCCCTTGAGCAAGGCCCTTAGCATTAAGTTGTATAAAAATAATAAATGTAAGTCACTCTGGATTAGGGTGTTTAGCAAATGCTATAAATGTATAGATAGAGAAAATGCAATTAATAGATGAACACTCTCAAGGGGAAAAACCCTCCCCTGCCACTGGTGGTAATGTTCTCTTAATTTAATAATGTCAGAAAAATACAGCATGTTCAAATACTAGAACATGTCATTTTGGCTGCTATTTCATTTAATTCTGGACTCTTTCGTGTGCTCATTCATGTAAAAATCAGAACAGGGTGTCCACTGCAATGTGCCACTTATCCATATGTGAATGATCTAGGATATGAATCCAAATCGATTATGCAAATAGCCTCTTACAAAGCAGTACTCGGTGTGAATCAATTAAAACAAGAATCAATTGGCATTTCCACCATGATGAATGAGGCTGTGTATAAAATGCTAACACACCATTATGCACTGCTAGTTTGCCGAAATGTTGTTGATTTTTAAATTTCAGTGGCACTGACACACTGAGTAATGATATTATGGGTCTCAGAAAATACAATGCTAATTCATTTTCTCATTTTCTGTATGTAGCTCGCCTCCTCATCCAAGCTTATTCTGTAGATTCTTCCTTGTGGCCACACACATACAGTCTATATAACAAGTCTATATGCCCCTGTCAACATACCAGATGAAAATAAATAATGTTATTTAAAATAAAACTTTTTGTTCACCTTTATTGTGACCTTTAATTTTTAATTGACCAGGATTTTTAATTAGGGAGGCAAGGTGGCATAGTGCTTACATAAACTGCACATCAAGAAGATCCTCAGTCTGAAGGTTACTTTGTGGAGTTTGCATGTTCTCCCCATGCATGCATGGGGAGAACTCTGGGTACTCCAGTTTCCCACACTCTAAAGACATGCACTTTAGGCTAACTGACTGTTCCAGATTGCCCCTAGGTGTGAATGTGAGTATGAATGGTTGTGTGTGTTGCCCTGCGATGGTCTGGAGAGCTTTTTAGAGTGCACCACAACTTCACACAGTGTCGGCTGAGATAGGCTTCAGCCTTTCTGCAGCCCTAACATGATTAAACGGTTTGGCAAATGGATGGATTGAAGGGTGGATGGATGGATAAATGGTTTCTAATCACCTGGGTATACTTTATGCATCTATATATTTTTTGAGTAATATCGGCAGACAAGGTTCTTGAAAGAGTTGGAATTTTGTTCATATTGATGATATTGATTATACGGCAATACCATGAGTACCATGCTAATGCTTGAACAGGATTTTAAAAATAGCAGAGCATGACATTTTTTCTCTTTTTCTTTCTTTTTTTCCTTCTTTCTTTTTTCTTTCTTTCTTTCATCTAATGCCTGCAGCAAGAGCTTGACTGCAGGAAGTTGGGTTGCTAACTCTATGTTCCCAGGCTAAGGCATTTGCGCCAGTAACTAAATCTGGATGCCATGAGTTACTTAATGGGATTGAAGTGGGGGGTCCACATTCCACCATTTCCATTGGAGGCTGCCTCAGCCAAGTGACCCCCTGCTGGCTGACCTCCCCAGCTCAAGTCCACTAAGTCTGTAGGGATCAGATTTATTTGGTTATCTAATGGTAGCCATGTGACCTCAAGTTAAGACAAGTTGAGGTTTATTGATGTATTCTGAGCATACTTCTAAACACATAAATAAAAGCACTGCATTGTAGAAGCCTGGTTGGAGATTTGAAATTAGGTTTAAACTGGGCTTCAGCTTTCTTATATTCATCTGCTTAATACTGCATTATTGTAATTCAGTTGCAATACAACAGACAACAAACAACAAGCAAATTAAGCTTAAGCAATTCCATCCATCCATCCATCCATCCATTTTCTTCCACTTATCTGAAGTTGGGTCGTAGAGGAAATAGGGGTAGGGTGGAAACCCAGGTATCGCTTTCCCCAGTAACAATCCCTAACTCCTCCTGGGGGATCCTAAGGCATTCTCAGACAAGATGGGATATATAATCCCTTCAACAAGTTCTGAGTCTCCCCTGGGGCCTCCTCCCAGTTGAACATGCCTGGAACAGCTCTAAAGGGTAACAACCAGGAGGCATTCTAATCAGATGTCCGAACCACCTCAACTGACTCCTTTTGATGCGTAAAAGCAGCAGCTTTACCTCAAGTTCCCCCAGGATATCTGAGTTCCTCTCCCTATTTCTAAGGCTGAGCCCAGATACCCTCCGGAGGAAACTCATTTCAGTGGCTTGTATGTGATCTTGTTCTTTTGGTCACCACCCGTATCTCATGTCCATACGTGAGGGTTAGAACGTGAATGGACTGAAAAATAGAAAGCTTTGCCTTTCAGCTCAGCTTCCAGCTTCACCATAAAGGACAGGTGCAGCACCGATTCATCTGATTCTGACTGGAATCAGAGTACTACCGTGTAGCTGAATTTAAAGTGCATAGACTTTTTATAACCACTTTAAATAAAGAAAATTAATCACCTTAACTTTGCACAAGTGCCGAACACATAAAATTACACCTTAGTTGACTGCAGCATCTACTTACCAGAGTGACGTATCTACGTGGACTTCCCTCAGGTGGTGTTACATGGGGCAGCATGCATGTGCATGATTTCTCTGGGACTTAGGGAATTCATCGTAGGTACGTGGTTTGGTGTGTGACCGGTCATGCAAGTTTTAGACAAGTTCAAAACTAATTTCCTTTAAGCTTTCTGGATAGAATTTACATGGATTACACTCATTTCAGCATCCGCATTCAGCATCATTACAATCCGAATCACTTACAGTCTCAGTCAAACAGTTGAATAGATAGATGTAAACAGGTTCTTAAAAACATTTGTATCTAAATACATACACTAATTAGAAAGATTTTTTATAGCCAAAATAAAAGTAGATTTAAGCCAACCTCAGGATACTGACAGTTTTAATTAACCTTGTGAAATTATGAGCAAACATTGACTCCTTACATTTATAAAGTTAAGCACAAGCCATAAATCATATCTGTACAAGTAATGAATAATTTTTTATAGGATATTGTCCCTTTTAATTTTATTTTAATATGAAAGTTCACATTCACCAATAAATTTACTGTCAAGATGTCTGAAATGAAGAGTAGACTGTTGATTTCTTCCACTCACATAAAATGAATATATTTCATTTTTAATCTTCTCTGGCGTCTGGGGTTCTGGTATTTTGAATAGAGACAGCCTTTTTTGAAATTGACAGGATACCAGATCAAAAGCATGAGACATGCACTATATACAAGGTAGAAGCCTGCAATGATGAGATTATAATTATGTGTTTTATTATTATTATTATTATTACTATTATATATAATTTTTATTTATTTATTAAAATAATTATTATATATTTCAGTGCATTAAAGTCTTCAGCTAAATTAATCTTATTGCCACATAATGTTGCTGAGCCTTGATCTGCCCGAATGAAGCAACAATGCCACGGAGAGTACTCACTGTAATCAAGACTAAAGGTGGTCCAAAAAATATTTTTGAATGAGGCGGTTTATAAATATACCAAAGTCTTAAGTCATTAAGGACAAAAATGTCCATAGTGATGCATGAGGGTTAATTTTGGACCAGGTGGTTAAGTCACTTATAAAGATATACTGGAGATTTTCATTCATTCCCTCATTTGCCAATCCGTTTAATCCAAATCGGGTCATTTTGTCAGCTGACTCTGGGCGAAGGTGGGGTACATCCTGAACAGCTCGCCAGACCATCAGAGATCCAAAACACATAATGATTTTCACTCACACCTAGGGGCAATTTGGAACAGCCAATTAGCCTAATGTGCATGTCTTTGGACTGTGGGAGGAAACTGGAGTACCCTGCGGAAACCTTCACAAGCATGAAGAGAACATGCAAACTCAGTCCACACAGAAATGTCCTCGCCAAGCTCGGGACATTAACCCAGAACTTTTGTGCTGTAAGACGGACATATTAACCACTATGCCACCATGCCACCCACCCTTGTATAGGTTTTGTTGCACAGATGATAACTGAGGAAGTGAAATTGTGCCTTAAAAGCCATGCCATTCTTATCTTTCTCTTGGTGTGATCTCAGCATTTTTAGCTTATACATTTATTCTGATTGCACTGGGTGGTATCAGTGGGTGGCCATGAGAGAGCACTCAGCTTAAGCAATATGAGTCTTGATCCTCCCCATGAGTCACGGATTCATTAGTATGAATCATCCTGCAGTGTTTGAGATTAAAAAAAAAAAAAAACAAAGACCTTTGGTAAACTGAAGTTCCGAAATCAGCAAAAGTGAACAAGATGCGCTGATGCTAACTAATCTCATTACAACAGAATATGAGTTTAACATTTGTTTGGAAAAATTTTTTTCAAGACTATATTTGGTAAAGGGTAAGAGAGAAGTTACAGACGGATGACCTTCGTGATGGGAATGTTCTCTGAAGTGTGCTGATTCATGGCTGGCATTTCCTCTGGAGGTTGGAGGAGATATGTGGTGTGTGACACTCTCTCATAATCCTCCACTTTCTACACTGTTTGTTCATCCCTTCTGGGTAATGTTCTCCATCCTACAGGAATAAGCATGGAGAGGATTCACTGAGCACATGAAAGACATACTCATACATCCAGAAAATAAAAACAGACTGTTAACGAAATGAAGTGTTTCGTTTTTTTCAACAACAAGTTATTTCATCTGCGCTGCCATTCCTAATATAATATCATACAGAACAACTATCAAACACATAGACGTAAACAACATTGCTAAAACCCCTAATGCTTTTAAACATTCATTTATTCCTCGAGCTAAACAGCGAAAATTAATTAGCTGAACATTTGTCAAATGCTAAACTCTATTAGCATGACCTAGCTTTAGCTACCCTTTTAAAGCTCATTCACATAATATAAGATCATTTTTAAAAATTCTTAAGAACATAATAGTCTATAACGTGTTTGCAAAAAAAAAATAGCCCATCACCTGGGCGGAATGGTAGTGTAGTGGTTAGCACGTCTGTCCACAACAAGAAGGTTCTGGACTCGGCAAGGGCGTTTCTGTGTGCAGTTTGCATGTTGCCGGTGCTTGAGTGGGTTTCCTCCTGGTACTCCGGTTTCCTCCCATACTCTAAAGACTTATACTAAATGACTATAAAGGCTAAACGACTGTTCCAAATTGCCTCGTGTGCATAGATGTGAATGGCTGTGTGTGTTTCCCCTGCAATGGTCTGGCAAGATATAGTTCAAGGTGTACCCCACATTTGCCCAGTTTTGCTTGAGATAGGCACCAGCAGTGACACTAGTGGGATTAAACGGCTCAGCAAATGAGTGAGAGTGAGTAAGTGGGTAATCACATCGCCTCTGTTTTTGGTAGAATGCAAGTTTTAGACCATAACTCTACAATGTTGCTGTTAGCATCGATGAGCTTATGTGTTAGTTGTGGGCTCTTTATGTATATAGTTGCATGTGTACATGTTTTATTTTGGGGTTTTTTTCCGTGATTGACACTTTATGCAAAATTAACAATTTAATTTGCTAAACCACACTGCTGGTCACTTTCCACTGAGCATAATTCAACAACTGCAAACAAAATTTCATATCGGTCTTCACCTTCACCTTCACCTTCTCCCTTAGAGATAGAGTGAGAAGTTCTGTCATCCGGGAGGAGCTCGGAGTAGAACCGCTGCTCCTTTGCATTGAGAGGAGCCAGTTGAGGTGGCTCGGGCATCTGCTTAGAATGCCCCCGAACGCCTCCCTGGTGTGGTGTTTCAGGCATGTCCGACCGTGAAGAGGCCCCGGGGCCGACCCAGAACACGCTGGAGGGACTACATCTCTCGGTTGGTCTGGGAACGCCTTGGCATCCCCCCGGAAGAGCTGGAGGAAGTGGCTGGGGAGAGGGACGTCTGGACCTCACTGCTTGGGATGCTGCTTCCGCGACCCGACCCCAGATGAAGCGGAAGAAGATGAATGAATGATATTGGTCTTCAGTGAATTTCTTCTTGTTAGTTCTTCTGTATGTTGGGCAGCACAGTGTCATAGTGGGTAGCCTTTTCACTTCACGGCATGAAGGTCCTGGGTTTGAGCTCTGTGCCAGTGAGGGCATTTTTTTTGTAGAGTTTTTTTTTGTTCTTCCCATGCATATGGGGGTTTCCTAAGGGGGCTCTGCCCCCCCCCCCCCCCGCATTTTTGTATTTATTTATTTAGTTCTTTGTTTGTTTGTTTGTTTATTTGTTTATTTTGACTGTGGGTGGGTTTCAATTTAATAGAGATCGTATCAAACAGGCTCTGTATATTTATTTGCCTTTCTTGGCCTTGATCTTCCGCAGGTAGTCCGCAACTCCAGTTCTTTTCCCTCCAGAATATAACCATCAGCTTGCCCACACTGACCCAGTCGGGAAGCAATGCATGCGGGAAGCTTGCCCTGCAGGAACTGCTCCCCCACAGTCAAAAACATGCACTTTAGGATAACTGGATATTCTTGATCACCAATTGGTGTGAATGTAAGTGTGATTGGTTGTATGTCTGTGTTATCCTGCGATGGTCTGATGAGCTGTTCAGGGTGTCGCCTGCCTCTGCCTGCGGTAAGTTGGGATGAGTCCAGCCTCCCTGCAACCGTAATGAAGTACTTCTGTAGGTCAGGCAGCTTAGGTGAGGTAAATGGCATTCACAGTAGGGCAGAATATTATGGGATATTAAAGTGATGATAATATTAGATTATTGTTTTTTTCAATCTCATCAAATAAAACTGGCAGCTTAAAATAAGTCACTGGTTTGGGAAAAAAGTTAGTATCTTTATTAAATATTACTATTATTAATATTTTCAGTGACTAAATAAGTGAACAAAAATGTGTTTGTTTGTTTGTGTGTGAACCCATTATCATGCCCTATAGTGACCTCGCATTACACATGAGGAACATCATTTTTATTCGATTAGACATTTTCACTAATAATCACGAGTGCTGGATACCAAGAACTGAGCTTCATTTTGTCCATTTCAGTAAAAATTGCCACCACTAATCATTTAATTAACTTTTAATATTGTTTGTGCCCCATCATTTGTAAGCTTCATTGGGTGGAGGCAAAATTGGAAACATTTTTTTAATGTTATTTTTTTCACCTGAGTGTTTCATAAATGATTCTTAGAAATTGTAAAGACATATAAGCATGGTACATACACAGTTCAGACTTTTGGATCACCAAATCATTTAATTTAAAGGTTTTATATATATATATATATATATAGATA
>JAOUQZ010000047.1:2486569-2500400 GCA_028564935.1 Neosilurus hyrtlii
ACACCAACAAAAACTCCTTTAAACTTAGATTTTTATGGGTTGTTTTTTTTTTGTTTGTTTTAGAGGTTGTTGTTTTTGTTTGTTTGGTTATTTTTTTTGGAGGGATGGGGGTGTTTGTTTTGTTTTTTTACATCAGGATGGACAGAGATGAGTTTTCAGCCCAGACAGGTGCAGAGTGGAGCCTAAGTGCTTCTTTAAACACTTTTGAGAGTTTTGGTGGAACTACCTCTCAAAAAATACAAATAAAGCTATGCATTTTTTTTTTTTATAAAAAAACAAACAAAAAAAAAGTCCATTTAAAAGATGGTCCACATTATTCATGGATATCTTCACAAAAAATTGTTTTGTCTGAATTTGATGCAGAGTATGGCTATGAATGAAAAGTAATAATACACACTTTGGTTTGGCACGTCCTGAACACACCTTGACACACTTGACTTCATTACACACCGTGACTGTGCATCTTTTTGTTGCAGGATTAAACTGTAGTGTTAATAACCAGACTTTCGGGTCCTGATCTGATTACACTCATTGCAGTGGCTACATGTGAAGCTTCATGCTGTTACCTCAGGCTGTATCTGTCACTGCAGGAAGTGAGCAGAACAAATATGAGGCATTTCATGGTGCATTTCTTTACTATTCTGTAGTACACGGCACAGTTCACCAGCGGAACAGACACACCCAAGCACTGAACAGTGGATTATCTGGATAATCTTTATCATTTAAGAGTAATAAGAGTTTTTTTTAAGTTTAGATTAGATTATAAAAGCTTTTTTCATGTCAATATTATAGGTGAATATTTGTGTACATTCATGACATACAATTCCAAATGAAATCCATTTCAGTTTAATGTACTCATTATCTTATTTTCCAAAGCACTTAATCCTTTATAAGGGTCACGGGGAGTCTGGAGCCCATCCCATCTGACTTCAAGTAAAGAAGGATAGCTCACCAGGACATTACAGGGCATATACAGACTGGGGATTGAATCCCTGCCCTTACATGGCAGGTACACACACAACCAATCACATTCACAGTGACACTCACACCTACGGGCAATTGAGAATATTCAGTTAGGTTACTGTGCACGCCTTTGGAGTGTGGGAGAAAAGAATACCCAAAGGAAACCCACACAAGTACAGGGAATACATGCAAACTCCACACAGAAACACCCGTGCTGAGCCCAGGGCTTGAACCCAGGACCTACTTTATGTGAGGTGGACATGTCAACAGCTACACTTCCATACCGCCCCATGGTTGAATTGTAATGCCGAAAATTTCAAGGGGAATATATGTTTATGCAAGCCATTCTATTAGTAACTTGATTAGTAAAGTATCTATTTATCTATTCATCCATCCATCCATCCATGCCACTGCATTCTTTTTTATTTTATTCATACTAAAATTGCATATTTTCTGGCATGAAAGTCAGATATATTTGGTCAAGTTTAGTTACAGGCTTCACAAATAAATATTACAAATTCATAATACTGTTTAATTACTAAAAAATAATTTTGTAGTGTGAAAAGGATGTTTAATGTGTGGTTTTGCTAATTTTGTCATATTCTGACACAAAAAAAAATCGCCTTTTTAATTAGATGGGCCTCTGAACGTAACGTCTGTCAAGATCCATATATTTGATATCTTGGTCTATATGATACCAGCAAATATCTGCACTTGGTTTTAGTAAACTGGAAAGAAGGTAGCATTGGTTGCACTCAGTGAAAGGATAGTCCTAAAAATCCATATAGGTAATTCTATCAACATGAATAAAACACAGGTGAAATGTCTGTTTAACCAATTGGTTCACATGTCAGTGGAAAAACCCCTGAAGCCAAGACCGGGGCTCATGAATATTTATTACTTCTGGACATGCTCAGTAGACACTTTTCCGACTTCATTGACTTTAGCCACAGGTGACGTGATATGTCCGTCAATGTTACGTGACATTAATTTAAACTGGCTTTAGAATGTATTCTGTAGATAATATTATCTTTTAATGAACTTTATTGTTTTCATAGGAGCCCTATCTTTGTAAATTGAGAAGAATTTTTATTGTTTTTAATGGTTTTATGACCTCCAGAATGTACCTAAGCTCAAATAATGAGCCCTATCTATCTACCTAGTTTGAAATAAAATGCTGATGATGACAAATTAGTAGATAAACAACATTTTCCTGGTTAAAATCATCCTGAACCTTTTTGACATAGAGTCAGCTGTTTGGTACTTCTCTATGTCATGAAATTTCTTTATTTCAAAAAATAAAAATAAATAAAAATAGTACCATCCTCTAATTGGGGGAGGGCATCAGCCCCCACCCTAAAATAGAAATTAGTGAAACTGTACTCATTTTAAAATATATACTAATTAAGACTAACTAAGGAAATCCTATCTCACACATCCGTGTCGGGACATAAATTTTGATGTTCTCAGTGAAAGTACTCACGTGACAAAGGTGAGCTAATAAAAGAACTTGGGTTGTTCGGTTTTATTCCCCAGGAACAATACAAACGATTTCCTTTTCTTACAAAAGTAGAAACAAGAAGTTGTCTGACAAGTTGAACCAAACATGTTTAACTAATGCTGCTTTTAGTTTGCCGTACAGGTCAAAAGCCAGAGCTAGAAATGACATAAGGCACATAAGTCGACTATGCTCCAGTATAAGAAGTCAAAAATACTGAACCCAGCAATTTCTACCCAGCTTAAAAACATATCACATTATATTTTGTGGATACAAACCTCATAGCTCCGTGTCCAGAGATAGAAATTAGACAGTATTGTATGTATGACTTCATGAAATTAGTACAGATAATACATAAGTGCTAAAAAACAGTATATTACTACGACTTGTTATATCAGTATATTACTACACCTGTTGAGGTGTCGGGACGCCATCTTGGATTTGAAGCTGGGGGCTGCTGTGGTTCCCCCAAATCAGAAATCTGATTTGATTTATATCTGATATAATATTTGAAATGAAATCTAATACGATATTTCACAGATGTGAAATTAACCTAGGATACATCAAGATCAGTGGCAAGAAGAAGTTGAGAGTAATGTTGGGAGTCTAGTATCAGACAGTAACCCATCTTCTACTGACTACAATGATTAACCATTCCTCTTTTACAAATGTGCTATTAATTCAAACAAGTGTGTGAAAAGGATGTTTAGTATGAGCAGATTGTGTTTAAGTGCCTTTGAATGAGCATATGACAGTCTTACGATAACAGCAGTGTATCTGTGTGTTTGTACTTTCCTTAATGCCTAATAATTATTACCTCCGTCACAAAATAGTTTCGCTGAAGGTTTTGTAAACACCAGCATTTGGTTGTCAGTTTGTCTCATGACCACACCCAGGCAAAGATTTCCAAACTTGTTGGGGACACTAGCATACCAAAGTCACAAAAATATTTTGATTTTGGAATGTCAAGGTCAAAGGACAAGGTGAAAGCAAGGTCACAAGGCATCTGTCTTTGGGAGAGAGACATTTCCGAGGGTAAAAAATTTTAAGAGAAACAAAGTGACATAGACTCTAAGGGCAACCCTATAGATGTTTTTAAACAGCATAATCCCCTCTAGCATTTAGTGACCTTGAAAGATCAAAATCAAGGTCACAGAATTTTTAAAGTGCTTATTTCTTCGGAACACCATATGTGGACTTTTAAATGAGACTGTTCCCTTTGACCTTGAGCAACCTTAAAAGGTCAATATCAAGGTCACAGGACTTTAAGTGCTTATAACTTTGAAACGAGTGTATAACTCGTAGACTTGGCATCACTATGGAACAGGAATATTAACCCATATGAATGACCTATTGTAGATTGAGTACATGTGTAATTAAAACCAGTACCTTTATAGGGACAGTTCGCTACATCATCAATGCTGCCTGGTGGAGACACCATGCTCTCTATGAGTGACTCTCTTGTTCATTTAGATTTGTTTTTGGTTAATATGGACAGGCTAAAGATTTCTTAGTACTTTTTTTGCTTGATAGCTTGTTTTATTATCCCCTTTTTAAAGTTTTTTAAAAAGATTTCCACTATTTATTTTCCTTTTTCTTTTTCTGTCTAACACATTGCTAGAGCCTTGCTTTAAAAAAAAAAAATAACATGGTGCACTCGCCAGCATTCAGTCCAACATGAACCATAAAAGAGAGGCATATTACACAACACCCTCCATCAGCATGGGAATCTTTCTTAGTGCCCACATCCATCCTGCATGGTATAAAAAGTTAAAATCATGGCTGCAGAACAATAGGGCATGAAGCGTGAGTGTATGTTGCATGTATTTTTGTTTCTTTGTGCTTGCATGCTAGGTATGGAAGGGTGTGTGAGCCTGGGAGAAAACAAAAGCCTGGCATGTGGATGGCTCATCGAGCGTCTCTCATACTCATCATCAGCCACCCACACGTTCACCCACACTCTCCCTCTCTCTCTATCTACCTCTCCCTCTGTCCTTCTCCTCTTACATCATAATCCTGTTCTCTAAACTCCACATGTCTGTTTTTCATTTCTGTTTCAAAGCTTGACATCTGGACATGCCCGCAGTGCAATGTGAGCCAATTTGGTCTTAAGTTTCATGTCATGCTAACATATAACAGCTAGTAAAGCACACATGGCTAAATAAATAAATTAAATAAAAATCCAGGACTAAAGTCATTTGAGGATATTCAGCCCTTCAGTGCACCATAATACAAAGAGGTAAAAAACTGGGGCACAACATAACGGTCAGTGAGCTAACACACATAATGCAGAATGACATGCTGTTTTCTAGAACTCAGGCTTTGGAAGTGACTTATGAAAAGTCAACTTAACAGAAAACACTCTTCAATAAGAACACGTGTACATCATCTTATTTTTGCTCATTCTTCAATCATACCATTCAATCGTTCACTCTATATAATCATGGCGAGCAGAAAAGCATCTGAGAATGCACAACATTTTGAACCTTGAGCAGAAGACCACATGTGGGTAGACTGGGTAAGGCAGGGGTTCTCCAACCCTGTTCCTGGAGAGATAATCTCTTGAAGACTTTGGCATCATCCCAAATCAGGCCCACCTAACCATCTGATTATTGACTTAAGAAGCTCTTCACCTAAATAGGGTGTTAGGTTTTGGTTGAAAATAAAACCTGCAGGAAGGTGGCTCTTCAGGAGCAGAGTTGGAGACCCTTGGGGTAGAAGTTCACCAAAAATAGATAGGTGAATATGACAAATAAAAATATATACTTTCCAATTTTTTTGGTGAGTCAGCACTCATTGATTACATATTTGCATGAATAACCAAAAATACAGGAGTTCCTATAAAAGGGGCCAGTGAGGCCAGTACACCATATATGGATAATACATGCATCAACTATAATGTATATTTATTCCTCTGGTACCTTCTAGACTGGTACCCGTTTGTCAGCACCCTTGAAAAAAAATTTGAGGCCTATGAACTGGAGTTCCACATGGTTCTAGTTTAGGCCACTGGTATTCTCCTATTACAGCTCCTTTTCATCTCTTTTTCAAACTTTGGGAATTTTCAAATTGGTGTTATGATTTTAGTTCAGAATTCTATGATGCATTCATAAAATCATCCTTAATGCATCTGCATTCATAAAACGATGGATCATTTTTAAGCTATGCAGACATTTTGTAAAACGCTGTCCATTGGCTCCACAGTCAGCATGATCCCACATGTGCAAAATTGTTTCCAGGATGTGCAACACTGGGCAAAAGCCAGAGTTTCCTACAGCAAAGAAGTTTGAAATTGACCTGGTAATTTGCTTTGCCCGTTCTTAATAACGTGGAAGCGTTGCCACATCTTTTGTTTATTTATTTATTTAAAAGGAACAGCAGAGGATTGTATTTCCTCCAACTCTGGATGAAAATGTGTAAAGTGGTTTCATAAGTTTGTTGGACACCCAAACCACTTTATCATGCACTGACAGTGCTAACACACAGCCTGTCTCCAGCCAGATCCAGTTTTGTCTTTTATAACTTCTTCTCTATACAGTTGAACTCCAAACATTGTCCGTCTGTAAATCTGTGAGATGGCTTGGCTAATTTGTACCATATTGAGTTCTATGTGACGCACATCATTCGGACATCTGCCATGCATCCTCGAAGTAGGAGACGATAGTGATATTTAGGTGCTAGCCAGATCTTGTTTTCTTAAATGGCCTGTTTTGCTGTTGGTTTCGGAATCAGAAAAGAACTACATTTGAAGCCAATAGAAGATGGTTGAGGTTAAAGGTAGGTCTGAGGACATATGGCTTTACAGCCCTACTTAATCTTAGCCAAGTGGCTAAGGCTGAATTCATAGCAACTAGGTCAGAATGTCCTACTTTCCACACTGAAGTCTTCATTAGAACTCAGCTGTTTGAATTTGGGTTGGCACGGTGGCGTAGTGGTTTACATGTCCGCCTTACAGCAAGAAGGTCATGTGGGTGGTTTGCATGTTTTCTTCATACTAGCATGGCTTTATTCGGGTACTCTGATTTCCTCCAAAGACATGCATATTAGGCTAACAGGATGTTCCAAATTGCCCCTAGGTGTGGGTGAGAGTGTGAATGGTTGTGTGTGTGTGTGCATTCCAGCTTTGCCCTGTGTTCAGGAATGAAAACAGACTTAGAAGAAAAAGTAGGAAAACGGGCAGGGGTCAAGGGGCCACCAAAGCCCACTTGTGGCGGGGGACCCCTGAAAAAAATAGAATTTTCTAGGAAAGACATCAAGATTCATCACAGATTTATCACAGCAGGCGGTATTGCAGCTGTAGCGCATTAGGCTGAAGTCCAGGGTACAGGGTGCATACAGCAACCAGCTCGACCCGTATCAACCCTCCAAAAAAAAAACCATGATTTTACAGCGATTTTGAATCAATCTCAAGAATGGCCATTTTGACTATTGAAAAGGCAGAAGTCCATCAATTGGTGAAAAATTCTCATCCCTGATTGTTGGCTGAGATACGCTCCAGCCTCCCCGCCAACCAAGAAGAAGTACATTTACAGCATTTGGCAGACACTCTTATCCAGAGCGACTTACAATTATCATTTTTATACAACTGAGGGTTAAGAGCCTTGCTCAAGGGCCCAACAGTGATGATAGTGGGGATTAAACCGCTGACCTTCAGATTAGTAACCCATCGCCTTAACCACTAAGCCACCACTGCCCTGGAGTACGTGGTTTGGCAAATGAGTGAGTGTGTGAGTGTGTTTTTTGTGGTTAGTACTTATTTATTTTTAAGTAGATGTCCTAATTCACTGTTAAAGTGCTAAAATCTATTTGAAAGAGTCGTCTGATCAAAACCCTGGCAGTAAGCAAATTCATATCAATGTGTCATCAGTATTTAGAGATGAAAAATATAACCAGAGATAAATATAAAAAAAAATTTCTTCATTCATTCTGTTACTTCTTGTTCTTACTCTTCACTATAAGCTCTGCCATGTTTTACTGATGTCACGGAATTGCAACTGGAAAAGTTCAAACGAATCTTCCCTACCATAGCTCTCAGACAATATTTCAACAGGCTTAGCTGACTAGTGCGCTAACATGCCTTTTTCAGATTGCTTTAACAAGCTGGCTTAAGGTCGACATTAATAAAGAAGCTCATTAAAGCCGTTTTCACAAACAACAGCAAAGCGTACTGGGTTGCCCTTCTGTGGCCCTGTCCAGCTCCGCTTGTCTAACGGTCAGTCTCCTGGTATCTGCTCTGTGCTGGGATTTGTGCCATCCTGGAGGAGATGGACCACCTGTGCAGCCTGATTGACCTCCTGCTACCAGTAGTGACAAGAGTACTAGCAGAACCCTAGAAAGGAATCACAGCCAGGAGGGATAAGTAAAGAGCTGTGGCCACCACATGCATAAACATTTTCTTGCTTTTCCATCTCCAATGCACCATTTGCACCAACATAGGTGGGTTTGATTCCCAATCACTTGTTCTTCCTTAATTTACAGATTGATTTCCCTGAACCTGGTGTTATACTACATTGATGAAGTGTGTCTTTAATTTTTTTAGCAGTATATCTTACATTAAACTGTAAGCATCAGATACTCTGGTTAGTCTTTTTACACCCAAGCCTAGTGGCTCATCACGGCCGGAGCTTATCCTGGTTTCTGTAGCATAAAGATTTACATTTGTGCCATTTGGCAGACACCCTTATCCAGAGTGACTTACATTTATCATTGTTATATAATGAAGCAATTGAAGGTTACTGCTCAAGTCCCACCAGTAGCAGCTGTTGGTGGTACTGGAGCCTGAATTCCTGACATTCTGATTAGTAAGCCAGAGCTTTAACCACTGAGCCACCACTGCTCCAACAACTACAGTGGGATGCTAGTCCATTGCAAGTTACCAACTCAGTATTTTTTGGTACCCATTTATATTGTTGGTCAGCAGGTGGAAGTCTAACAGGAATTCAAACCTACGACCTCTCAGTCATGAGTCCAGCACACTAACCATAACACCACCGGCCCCACACAGGTACTCAGATTGTTTTCTGATTTGCCAACACTGAAGAGGTCTACTGTATATAGTGCACAATGTATGGGTTATACTACTGTTATATTGTACCCTGTGTAATGAGATTACATATATGGTGAAGGAATTCAAATGGAAGACTTAAGTACCAAAAAAAAAATAAAACATCCACATATTTATGCTCATTATGAGTTTTTTGTTTTGTGTGATCTATGCAATACAGAAACATGCTGCAGTCCTACTGCTCTAACATACTGAATAACATCATACAACATTACATATGCTTTAATATCCATCTGGATAGTAAATATATTGTCTCATTAAAATTGTAATGCAGTTTCAAAGAAAATTTGTCTGCCACGTCTAACAGAGATGCACTGGATCTATCCAACACACAGGAAGCAACAGACCGACGAGGATTAGTTAGGACGAGGAACTCTAGGCCTCCTGGAGTTAAATTTAGCTCTGACACTGAACCCATTTGACTACCTGAGCCTTTTATGCAAACGCACGCAAGCGCAGTCTCTTCTGATAATACAGAGACGAGTACGGAAAAGAAAAAAAAAGGAATGCCCGGAGGTACACAGATGCCTGAGAAAGTCTTTTATCCTTCCTGCATCACACCAAAGCATTTAATGCTTAACATCTCATCAGTGTCCTTTCAGCCTTTATTGTGCCACAAAGTCCCAGCATGCCATGCAGCTATTAAAATAACCGCTCACAGCCGAAATAGCTGAGAGACATGTTTAGTTGAGGAGCATGGGGTCTCAGGACTGGACAGGCCACTTGTATTGAATGCATTAATCATACCGTTGTGTATGTTTATGTGAGTATATATGTAAATGCGTGTGTGTGTGTGTGTGTGTGTGTGTGTGTGTGTGTGTGTGTGTGTGTGTGTGTGTGTGTGTGTGTGGGCGCACAATAGGCCTTATCCCTATGGGCTATGCAAATCAGGAGTCTCTCTTAAACTTGCCAGCATGCAAACAAGGCTGAGCTACAACACGGGGCCGAAGGGTTACTTACAAAGCCAAAAAACAAACACATGCATTATGTCATCCTGTATCTTGCAATGGAGGCATTAAATCTTAGCATGACAGCTCCTCATTAATATAGTACAGCCATCACATTCCCCCAAAATGCTTGAAGGAAACAAGAGATCTGACAGCTGCTGTTTTTCCCCCCCCGCAGATATAACTGCATGGATGTACTTGTTTGGTTCTGTTTTTCCACCATCCAGCTTCCCACACAGATAAACTTCACTTCCTCCTCACGGTGTGTGTCATCACAGCCATCTGTAACACTCGGCTAAGCGTGCTACAAATAACCAGGAATAAATCCACGCGCTCACTCAGTGCCCTTACTGAATTCATACCACAGATAAAGTATATCTCCCGAGACCTGGTGCAAATCAAGCCTATGTCTATTATTACAACATCAGAATGTCTATTTTAGAGGACATCAGTCTAAATGGGTTGTTCCAGGAAAGAGATACTATATATGAAACCCATACAGAAAAGCAACAGGCAGTTATGCATTTTAGATGCATCTCCATGACACTGAGCTGCATTTTCAGCAGCAGTGCTGAGCTGCAGCACAGTGAGCGACATTTGAATAGATTTTATTACGTCAAAGCAAATTAGTCAGGACACTGTAAACCAATTAAAAAAAACTGAGACACAATATGAAACGCTACCAAAAGAAACTTAATCTGGATACCGCACGCATACTCATCTTCACAGAAACTAGTAAATAGTATTGCCTCACTTACTCACTCATTTGCTGAACCGCTTAATCTTACTATGGTCAGGGGATGCTGGAGCCAATATCAGCGGAGGGCGAAGGAGGAGTACACCCTGAACAGCTCGACAGATGCTCACACTCACATCAGGGCAACACACACACACAAACATTCATACTCACATTTAGAGGCAATTTGGAACAGCCAATGAGACTAGTGTGCAAGTCTTTGGACTGTGGGAGGAAACCAGAATACCTGGAGGAAACCTACACAAGCACGGAAAGAATATGCACACAGAAACGCTAAGCCTAGGACTCACACCCAGGAACTTCTTGCTGTGGGCCGAACATGCTAACCACTACACCACTAAGTTAGCATATAACTGGAATCTTAAATTTTATTGGAATAAAACCTTTATGCAGTATATTATTCATTCATTCATTTTCTTCATTCATTCATTTTATGAACCGCTTAATCCTAATTAGGGTAACGGGGAGGCTGGCGCCCATCTCAGCCGACTCTGGGCGAGGGCGGGGTACACCCTGGACAACTCGCCAGACCATCGCAGGGCAACACTCACACAACCATTCACGCTCACACTCACACCTAGGAGCAATTTGGACCCGGAGGAAACCCACACAAGCACAAGAAGAACATGAAAACTCCACACAGAAACACCCTGAGCCCGGGAATCGAACCCAGGCCTTCTTACTGTGAGGCGGACATGCTAACCACTGCACCACCCTGCTGCCCTCTTACGAATTTTCTTAAGAATAACTTTACGAACATTTTAAGCGGGTATTAATGACCCCCCCCCCCCCCCCCCCCCCCCACACACACACACACACAATCTTGCAGTATATTCTTCATTAAAGCAACCAGATTTAATGCAAATTCAGTTGACTTTCATTATAATATAACATTTTTTAAATTGTTTGTAGAAATTACCCAAAATTTTGTTCATTTCGATGAACTCCCATACATTCTCGTTAAACACATGGACATTCCCAGTTCCGACATTTAACTAGTTCCAAAATTCCCCAGCTTAAGTTGCCATGGAAAGTTTTTTACATTTTGAAAAAAATACATTTTTCAAGGGGGCACGGTGATGTAGTGGTTAGCACATTGTCTGTTTCCGTGTGAAGTCTGCATGTTTGCCCTGTGCTTGTGTGGGTTTCTTCAAGGTACTTCAATTTCCTCCCACAGTCCAAAAGCATTTGCGTAGGTTTCCTCCAGGTATCCCACTCCCCAGTAACACTCTCTAGCTCATCTCAGCAGATCCCAGGGCATTTCTAGGCCATACAGGATATATAATCCCTCCAGCGAGTTCTAGGTCTGCCATGGGTCCTCCTCCTAGTTGGAAATGCCCAGAACACCTCTAAAGAGAAGCGACCAGGAGTCATTCTAATCAGATGCCCGAACCACTTCAACGGCTCTACCCCGAGTGCCTCTTGGATGTCTGAGCTCCTCACTGTATCTCTAAGGCTGAGCCCAGATACCCTCTGTAGGAAACTCACATAATATTCATGGTTAACAGTGAGCTCAATAACACAGTAGTGGTATTATGGTGACATTTCCTTGAGTAAATATAACCCTTAAAAGGCTGAATAAACTCATTTACAAAAATATAAATTAAATAAAATCTGGAGATTTGATTTACAATGTAAATGGCAGGAAGATGGACAATTTAGTGTGTATAATGTAAGTGGAAATGGAAAAACATTCTTCTCTCATTACATCATTAGAAACCATTAAAAAATTGGGCTGTTGGTAGGATGTTAAGGGACTAACTCGTTACTAAATCATTTACAATTTACATCACAGCACATCTTTAATCTGTACTAAAAACTGTCCTAAAAAAACATCCAAATAATGATTTAACAATATGAGTAATCTTCAGTAAGCTGAACTTTACAACATCAGATAGATTAAATATGTAGCCTGTGCACATTAACATCCTGGAGAAAACCCACGCAAGCACAAGAACATGCAAACTCTACACAGAAATGGCTCGAGCCCAGGAACTGAACCCAGGCCTTCTTGCTTTGAGGCGGACGTGCTAACCACTGCACCGCCAAGGCCAGTTATAATTCGATTACGTTTTATGTCATGTACATAGCTTTCATTCATCATTCATTCATTTTCTGAACCGCTTAATCCTAATTAGGGTCGCAGGGAGGCTGGCGCCCATCTCAGCTGACTCTGGGCGAGAGCAGAGTACACCCTGGACAGCTCGCCAGGCCATCGCAGGGCAAAAACACACTGACTGCAACTCAATGACCTACTCTTTATGAACAGCAGCAATGGTTCTGTTACATGCCTCTCACCACAGACAGTGAGAGACATGGCTGGCCTTTGATAACCCAGTTAGCTGCACTGGGGGGGCATAGCATTCAAATAATTTCATTTCAGGGTCCACAGTATGTGGTCTGTGACTGATGAAAGAAAAAAAAATCCACTCTAAATAAATATTTGGGTCAATTGTGATAATAAAAATATCAAGGTGCTTGAATCGATATATCAAATTCTAAGAGATCTAATATTTGTAAATTCTCCTGATAGAGGACAAATGGTCACGTCCTGTCTATGACACAATATTTTGCTCAGTTCTTCAGACAGATTATGCTTAAAATTATAAAATACGTTTAGACGCTAAGAGACGCTGGCTTCCAATAAAACTACCCTATTTTTTTGGAAAGCTGTTCACATTGAGAAATATTATGAAATATTCATCTATAAAGAGTTTACTTCAGAATGTTTCCTGTCCATGATGCATAAATTTAATAACCTCTTCCCACATGTAGTTACTTTTAATGTAGTAGAAAGCCCAGAAAATGTGTGAAAAGTTTGTGACGCCTCGGTGGATGTCGCTAAAATTAATATTTAGCAACATCCCGCTCGCCCTCAGGGCATAAACGCTAATTAACCAACATGTGGTAATGAGGGTCAATAATACAAAAGTGCTGTGATTACATAATACATAATACACATAGATGCACGAGGAGATGTACTCTCTGAGTGTGTGTGTGTGTGTGTGTGTGTGTGTGTGTGTGTGTGTAAAAGGAAACGTGACATTAGGCTCCATCAGGTTTTACTGACAGCGTGACAGGATTATGAAATGTTTCCTGAATATGTCACGAAAACTGCAGCTCTGTTGTGCTCACAAAACACACACAGGAGAATACAAATAAACACACACACACACACACTTCACCACAGTGAAAGAAATTAACACACAAACACTCTAGTACACCTGTGAGGCTGCAGAGTGTTTGGTAATGCAGACTGATGTGTTTTATCACAGCCATCACCACCACCACACACACACATTCTGACTCACCACAAAGCTCAAACTTTCTGTGCTTCAGAGCACTGTAAACACTTTCTGTAAACAAGTGAAAGCGCTTGAGCTGCACATCTACTCCCAACAGAGCCAGCCAGTAAGCCCCTGATTACTTAATTACTGCACACACACACACACACACACACACACACACACTCAACCAGCAATAGAGAGATTCTATCAAACAGAGAGGGGGTGAGATAAAGATGAAGAAGTTGCAGAGAGAGAGAGAGAGAGAGAGAGAGAGAGAGAGAGAGAGAGAGAGAGAGAGAGAGAGAGAGAGAGAGA
>JAOUQZ010000047.1:2500500-2514236 GCA_028564935.1 Neosilurus hyrtlii
TGTGTGTGTGTGTGTGTGTGTGTGTGTGTTTGTGTGTGTGTGTGTGTGTGTGTGTGTGTGTTGGCCCTGCGATGGTCAGGCGAGGTGTTCAGGGTGTACCGAGTTAACCGTAAGGAAAAGATTCAACCATAAAGGAAAAGATATATTCTGATTTAATATTGCTGCTTCCTGAAGGATTTAACACTGAAGTAAACACATAAAAAAACTAAAAACAGTGTAACAATCCTGAGCTTTGGACAAATGACTATTATATATCTCTGCACAAAATGTCCACCAGCTAAAATATGACCAAATTAATACAGTCAAGAAAGTAAATAAATAAAAAATTGCATTCTGGCTTATTAAAATCACACACGCACGCGCACACGCACACACACACACACACACACACACACACACACACACACACACACACAAAGAGCTTGCACCTTAATTTGGATAATGGTGTAAAATAAGCAAACATGGACTCAGAGCAGGTTCCTGGTAAACCGAGGCTCCGTGATGCATTTTGATCTCCCTCAGGAATAGTAAGCACCGATTTTATCATGAAATGGATTTTTGATGACCTACTGGGCTGAGGAACCCATTCAAACACACCACGCATTCACACCCACATATTTACCAAGCCGCTTAATGTTGTTGGGCCACAGGAGGCTGGAGCCTATCTCAGCCAACTCTGGGCGAAAATGTGGTATGACCTGAACAGATCGCCAGACCATTGTAGGCTTACACACATTCACACTCACATATACACCTAGGGGCAATTTTGAACAGCCAATTAGCCTAATGTTCATGTTTTTGAAAGGAAGGAAACTCATGCAAGCAGGGAGAGAACATGCAAACTCCACACAGAAACACTCAAGCCGAGCCTGGGACTCAGACCCAGGACCTTCTTGGTGTGAGGCGGACGTGCCTACCACTGTGCCACCCAAATTTTGCAAATAAAAATAGCCAAATCCATGAATTTTGCAAATAATAATATAAACATGAATTTAAAAAATACATTTATGTACAAAATATAAATAAAATAGAGTTCATATAATTAATAAGAACCTTTTTTGATTTTTAATTCAACTGGCTGCATTTATTGTTATACTTTCTTCCTTCTCTACCTCCTTCTGTACTTTGTATTTACTTACTTTACATAAACATGTTTAATTACTTTACATATTTTTATGTAATGCCCTTTCACAATATTGATCATAATCCTGATTTATCCCGATCA
This sequence comes from Neosilurus hyrtlii, assembly GCA_028564935.1. Lineage (NCBI taxonomy): Eukaryota > Metazoa > Chordata > Actinopteri > Siluriformes > Plotosidae > Neosilurus > Neosilurus hyrtlii. The sequence goes on from JAOUQZ010000047.1 coordinate 2,501,726, forward strand.
TAGTCCGACGTTACACAGTCTGTTGGAAATCTGAGAAAATCTGTACACATCACAGAACAACATCAGAGGACATTGTAGAATTTCGGGGAAAACTTTGGGGACGACTGAAATGTTTGAAGTGTTAGAAAAATGGTGTGTTTTTTTTGTGTTCGGAGTATTTGAATGGAAATAACATCAGTACATATCAGTAAATACGGGGGCAGCTGTAGCCTAATGTTTAGAGAAGCTGCTCTGGGACCGAAAGGTCTGGTTTGAAACCCGAACCAGCAGGAAAAATGTGTAGCAGTGGGGGAGTGAGCTGCACCTTGCTTTCCTCCACCTTCATGGCCGAAGTGACCTTGAGCAAGGCACCTAACCCCCAACTGCTTTCCAGGCACCCCAATGTGTGTGGCAGCCCACTGCTCCGAGTGTGTGTGTGTGTGTGTGTGAGCTAACTTTAAATGGGGTAAATGCAGAGGCAATAATTTCCCTCGTGGGATTAATACAGTATAGCAAAATCAAAACAAATCAAAATAAAAAAAAATATAAGTACATATCAGAACAAAATTAGCTGAAACATCAAAATAACATCAGCATACAGTCGGCTCAAATCTGGATTGTGATCAGTATTGTGTGAATGCACCTTACCTTTTATAACATTTTCATTTAAGTTCATGTCAGATTTTCTTACTTTATTTACTTGCCTGCCTATTTATTATTGAACTTGCACAACTTATTTTCTTACATACTTCCTTTTATGTACTTACATCATTTCCTTTTTTAAATAAATTTTTACAGCAAATTTACTTACATTTTTTATATTCTTACATTACTTACTATTTTCTATATTCCTTCAAATTCCTAAATCTTTTTCTGTGGTTTTGCAGTTGTGGCAAGATTTGTGTTCTCCCTGTGCTTACACAGGTTTCCTCCCAAAGCCCAAAAAAACATGAAGATTAGGTCAACTGGCTACTCGATATTGCCTGTAGGTGTGAATGTGAGCTCTCATCAAAAGTTAGCTGGGATTGGCTGCAGCTTCCCCGTGACCTTGATCATTAAGTAGTATTGATCATGCATGGACAGATGGATACATCATTTTTATACGCGGTTCACTGAGCCCTCATGCCCTGTGGTTAAATAAAGAATCATGCAGTTAAGACCCCATTCATGAGGACAGAAATGTTTCTGAACACGGTATTGATTTGCAGTGACCCTTCACTCCAAGAGGACAAGTGGAGATGAACCATGTCAGCAAAATAAATAAATAATACCCACAGAAAATAGCTGACATTTTTTATTTGCCCTCCCTCTGAATATTCATAAAACAGTGTCAGTCGCTATGATTCTGTGCTTGTAACTAATCTGCGACAGGTTGCCAGAGAGACCCTTGAGCAAATGTGTTAATCCTCAGACACTTAGCTCTGTCCTTGGATTGGATTCTGACTCACTCGTAAGTAACTTTAGATAAAGCCTGCACCGAAGGGATACCTCATACTACAGATTTCTCATTTTCTGAAGATGTGCTTCATCCTTTAAGAGGGATTGGTAGCAATGCAATACTCTACTTTGGATCATCACTGCTTCGCGACTCTTTGACACAGAGACACAGTGGGGGGGTTTCTGGCAAACAACATAATACTGAACTAAGGAAATTACTGAACTTTTTTTTTCTCTACGTTTAGTCTAAAAAAATGGAAAAGTAATTTTAATTTAAAATAATATCAGAAATAAGCCACATTACTAAACTATTCCTCACCTTACACAATGTACAAAGTGTGTGAGGATTTATGACATTATTTTCACCAAACTTGGTGGGAACACTACCTGAGTCTCAGAGGTTATTTGATTTTTAAGTGTTCTGGTCAAAGGTTAAGGTCAGAGCAAGGTCACAAAGTTTGGGTATAGAACGCATTCTTTCGATGTGTGCCGATGTTCTATCGATACCAATGTCCCTCTTTTTCTCAATGTTCTCCTGATATTACTCCATGTTTTTCTACGTTTTATACAAATGTTACACTGTTCATTACCTATGTGTCCTGATCTTCTCCAATGTTACTCAGATTTTTTCTGATGTTTCCCCAATGTACTCCCAACATAAAGCAACACCACATTTTTCAACACTCCCAAAATATTTCACTTCCTCCCCATGGCCCTAATAGGATTAAGTAGTTCTGCAAATGAATAATCTGTTAAATCTTGCTATTTCCATTTCACACACAAAACTTTTTCGGTAGAAAACTTTAAATCACAACACACCACCATGTTTTCCTCCCTGTGTGAATGCGAAGCACGCATAATGTGGTGGTCATCTTAAACGTTTGTAGCGTAGTGGGTTACTAATCCTCTCTTTAATAATCCCAGGCATACACAAGCACTAAAAGCTCTTCTTATTTTATCAGATAAGAAAACACTGACATCATTTTTATACTGGAATGATATCTCTCCATCACAATTCCATCTGTACTTTACTAATATGTGACTTGATCTAAAAAAATAAAAAATAAAAACCCTGGCCAACGGCCAAAAAGAGAGTCTTCTGTATCTTTAGGGGGTGCACAGTAGCGTAGTGGTTAGCACATCCACCTCACAGCAAAAAGGTCCTGGGTTTGAGTCCCGGTTGTTACTGGGTGGAGTTTGCATGTTCTTGCTGTGCTTGTGTGGGTTTCCTCTGGGTCCTCCAGTTTCCTCGCACAGTCCAAATACAGGCACATTATCCAAATTGACCCAAGGTGTGTGTGTGACTGTGAATGGTTGTCAGCAGAAGTTCCATGGACTACATATTCTTAAAAATACACTCACTTATCCATTCATTTATCAATTCGCTTAATTGTACAGTACAAGAGTCATGGGAAGGTTGAAGCCTCTCTCATCTGACACTGGGCGAAGGCGGGGTACTCCCTAAACAGCTCGTCAAACCATCACAGGGCAACACATAGGGTACACTCACACCAATTTGGAACAGCCAATTAGCCTAATGTGTGGGTCTTTGGACTGTGAGAGGATACCAGGAGAAAAACCCACGCAAGCACAGGAAAAACATGCAAACACCACACAGAAATGCCCTCGCCAAGCCCGGAACTCGAAACCAGGACCTTCATACTGTAAGGCGAACATGTTAACTGCAATACCACCGTGCCGCCCATTAACAGTAACGCTGTAGTACAAATAAATAAATAAATAAATATTATAAATAATAAATATTTCTATATAGCCTTCACCATTATGTTCATAGAGAATGAAATAAAGGCTGTTTTAGTATTTTTTTTAGACTTTTAATATACACACTAATACTGTGAGACTGTCAGTGAGGAGTGTCAGTTGAAAGTACACTCCAGCTGTGTTTTTATTCTGTTTTGTTTTTTGCAGGCCACAAAAATCAATGTGAAGCTTTAAACCCCCTATCAGCAGTCACTTGTGAACCACTTAACACTGTGACAACAAAAGATTCTCAAATACCAACATTAAAATTTAGTCATTTATCCAAAGGGACTTATATCCAGGACTCTGATTCAAGAAGATCAGGATTAAAGGGCTTGTTCAAGGACTCCACAGTGGCTCTCTGGCAGTCCTGGGATATCACTTTGATCCACACAGCACTTTGAAGGACAGACACTGACATGAATCAGATTTATAGTAATTCAGATGTAGATTTGGATCCCTAATGAACAACCCAGTGGTGACAAGTAGCAAGAAAAAATGTCCTCAGGGAACACAAGGAAGAAGTCTTGACAAGAACCAATTTTTTTTTTATCTTCTGGGTAATCTGGGCAAGGCGGCACGGTGGTGTAGAGATTAGCACGTCTACCTGACAGCAAGAAGTTCATGGGTTCGTGTCCAAGTCTTAGCTCAGGCATTTCTGTGTGAAGTGTGTATGTTCTCATTGTGCTTCAATGGGCTTCCTCCGGGTACTCTGGTTTCCTCACACAGTCAAAAAACATGCATGTTAGGCTTATTGGATGTTTCGAATTAACTTAAGGTACGAGTGTGTTAGTGTGTGTTGGCTCTGCAATCACCTGGCGAGCTACTCAGGATGTACCCCACCATCGCCCATTGTTTGCTAAGATAGGCTCCAGTCTTTCCTCGACCCTACTAGGATTAAGTATTTCATGCATCCGGGATAAAGTCCTAGTCCGTCGGCTGGTATAGCGCGCACATTAACATACTCATAACACTATAAATTAAGTCTAGGTTAACCAGTTACTAAATGTTCTGGAACTGTTTTGCATAACAAACACAAATAAAGCTACTGGTAACATCCTGGTCCCACGCTGGCCATGAATCACCAGCATATATAAACTATGTAAAATGTTTTATATTTCCAGGTAACACTTGAAGTCCATTTCCTTTAAAAAGGCATTCAGGTTAAGGCTCTGGATTATTGATCCGAAGGTTGTGGTTCAAGCCCCAGTCTCACCAACCTGCCACTGTTGGGGCCTTGAGCAAGGCCTTTAACCATCAATTGCTCAGGTGTATAAAAAAATGATAAATGTAAGTAACTCTGGATAAGGGTGTCTGCCAAATGTAAATGTAAACAACTTTCAGAATGGTCATCTGATTTGGCTTTTCTATTGATTTGAGATCTAAATCACAGTTTTGTCCACGCTTCACTTTAACTCGCTGAGTCTCTACATCTAACATTGATAAAGAACATTATTTAGATTCAGGGCAGTTTGTTTACCTGTGGACAAGATCAAAGCTTGAGTCTTGGCTTATCAGTAGAAATCCAGACCGTCGTATTGACTGGGTCTGAAAAGAAAGGCTTTATTCCTATCAAGCCCTGGTTACCATCTCACCTGAAAATCACAGAATGGGAATGTTTTCGCCAATGGATGGATGACGACAACAACAACAACAACAACAACAACAATTACAACAGCAGCAGCAGCAGACACCTGAAAAATCCTTCAGGTGCCAAGGCTCATGAAGAGGAAACAACCTGCGCACCTGCCCAATTATCTGAGCTCCGCAGTTCAGGGTTCAATGAAGCAAATAATCCTCTTACAGACCAATTAATCAAGCTCTCAGCTGCAGGAAGATTCATAAGAGAGAAAATGAAAATGAATGAAATGTGACCATATGGAGTTCTTTATGAGGTCATGAGTTAAACATAGGCTCTACAGGGCTGAGAGGGGAAAAGTGACCTTGCTACAGCACAGCCTGGGTTATTTACAGCCTGAAGTGTGCCAAAGACTGCAACCGATCTCCATCTGTTTATGTCTGTTAAGGGTCATCGGTCGACACACACAACATGGTGAAGTTGTACTTGTAATTATGGAGAGAATGTAGAGGTCTCTATAGTATGGACGTCTCAGTCCTTTAATGATAATATGCCTTGTTTTGTGATCAGTAAACAAATGTACAAAGGAAACTTTTTGTTTGGTTATTTTCAGAGGCCATGGCTACTTTATGCCAATGCCTCGTTCGCTAGGACCAATAGGCACAGAAGCCACACCTCCTTCCTTAGTAATGACAGTTGCCCTGCCTTCTTTACTGTGATAAACAGCTACAAATGCCACTCCTCTTTCACATGGACTGACATACACGTACAAAGTTTACACATGGACTGAGAAGTCTTATCATCTTCAGACCAACAAGCACTGAGGCAATGCCTCCTCCACTGAAATGACCAAGCGGAGTCCAACCTTTTACCTGGCACACACAGGCACAAAGGTAACGCCTCTGCCACACAGACAGATGGGTGTAGAAACCACATCTTCTATTACCCAAGAGTTCGCTGTTTCACACAGTCATCTGCAGGTGAACACCAATGAGACCTGATTGGCCAAGCTCTCAGGGAGATCTCAGGGGGATGACGTACAATTACTTCCCTGTCACTCACATGTCTGTGCACCTGTGAGTTCATGCATACAAGGGGAGAATAGTGCTATCGTCCAAATTTGTTACGCCACCACATCTCTTACTTTGGTACTGATAATCTCAAAGGTCACACATTTTTCATGAGGAATGACAAATACAGAAACCACAAACACACAGACTAGCAATGAGAAAAGAACATACAAGAGCACGTTATTCAGTCCAGTGAGATTCCGCAAGATATGTGAATGCTGAGTGCCGATACTGACCACGCATGTCCGGTTGCTGCTCATGTGAAAATGTCAGCACAGCCGATGTGCTCGCCCAAGCAGTGTTATGAACAGAGACGTTCTCGTAGGACTTCATGCCGAATTATGGATCTGACACTTTTCCTCATTAAATTACAGGATCAATATGGATTTCCCCCCCCACACACACACAGTATGAATAGATTGAATAGCTTCTCATTCCAGTTGAATGGCTCGAGAGAACAAAAAGAGCCGGGTGAAATGATCGCTTGACATTTAATCATAACAGGGACAGATGTTGGATGGATTTTTGTGGAATGAAATATATTACAAAACCAATATGGTTCATCAGTCACATCACAAATTTATCAGGTTGAAGAAGGAAAATTCAGAGTGGTCTCGTGTTCAAAATGTTCCATGTGCGTAGCCCTTAATGTCCATTTGATGGCTTAGGCTGAATCGCTGTGAATGAAGGGGGGGGTGATAATAATGATAATAATCACACAGCATGGTGGCGCAGTGGTAAGTGCATCCATCACAATACAAGAAAGTCCTGTGTTCGAGCCACGGGCTTGGCGAGGACATTTTTGTGTGAAGTTTGCATGTTTTCCATGTGTATGTGTGGGTTTCCTCTGGGTACTACAGTTTACTCCCATAGTCCAACGACACGCACATTAGGCTAACTGACTGTTCCAAATCGCCTCTTGGTCTGTGTATGATTGTGAATGGTTGTGTTGGCCTTGCAATTTTGCAAATAAACTTTTCATGGTGTACCCCTGCATTCGCCCAGAGTCAGATGAGATCCAGCAAGCGTTGAGTGGTTCGGCAAATAAATGAACCATACAGTTTATTTAGCAACATGTATCAAAGAAGTGACACCTTAAAACTGAACATTACTGTTTCCAAATGGTTGGAGACCATAAAAGGAAAAGTATAAAGGGCTTCAAACTGACTGAGCTACACACGTGCCAACAGGTACATTTCATTTACAGGAAAATGCATCACAATTTTAAATAATACCAAGCGCTGGATCAAGTGCTGCTTCTGAAGCTGCTGAATATGAATTTTAGAATCTAACACATTTTCTGTGTTTTATGTTATACTTACAGTTTGGACTATTTCTTCAGCAATATATTCACAATAATCTTTAAATTGATGTTTATTTCATCACTTGCCATTTTCTCATTAGTACTATATCACTATATTCATTTTATTTCTCATTTTTCTACTGTCTCCTTTACAGTACATTATGTGAAATTTGACAGCACATTTGTCCTCTTTTAGATAAATCAATCAACAACAAATAACATCACAAGCTTACTCTACAGACAAAGACTTTAATCCCTAAGTTCACAGTGAGGTGGAGATATTACTAATAAGAGAATACTGTTTAAGTAGCTCAGTCAGACCATCACAGATTAGCATACACATGCCTCGTGACAGCTCTGTCCTTAAAAATCTCCAACCCCAGGCCGATGGTTTGATGGGTTTAGCCATGCCTGACAGCTTGACTGAAAGGCAGATCAGCTCTGCAGGGTTTATGTTTCTTATGCTCCAGCACACAACTCTAGAGAATAAAGCTAAGCCTAATTAGGATAATAACCTGTCTTTTTTGAGTCTTTTACTCCTAATTCTTCATCAAACTTGTTTTGACTGGAATAAAGAACACACCCTTGATCATGGTGATGTGATGACAAATTTTATTGACACTTGTAAATAATATAACCTTTCCTCTCATCAGCTCCTATAACACCATTCAGCACTGAAACCTTTTATACACAACAGTAGCTAAGTGACTCACAGACATGGCTAAACCTGGATTTACAATCAGTACGGTGCTGAAATCTGATCCTAATGATGTCCATGCCAAGCCCAAGAGTAAACAAAGAAATAGTGCCAGTGCCTGCCTCAACTCGACTCTGTTCCCTAAGTCCTGGATCGAAGTGAGGTAGCCGGTACAAGTCTGGTCTTCAAAACACTGCATGATGGGTCTTGCTAAACTCAGAAAACCAACCATGTGCAACAGAGCAGCACACAGCAACCGTTCCAGCACTCATCTCCACTTTATAGAGCCTGTTTGGACAAGTATCCAAAATGATAACATAGCTATGAATGAATAAGCGCTAACGTTGTAATTAGATTTCTGCTAGTGAGATCATTCTAAATAAAAAAGATGTACAATTAATTATGTCTGACTTTATATGATCATAATTTTACACTTTTACAGTTATAATGATTGTAATTTTTTATTTATACCTTCTTGTCATCATACCAATCATCATCATATCAACGTTTCAGAAAGTTAAAAAAAAATTGTGTTGTTAAATTGCCTAAAAAAATTACATCAAATTAATCAAAGGTTTTTCCCTCTTAACCCTTAGCTATGCTAACACATTAAGAGATGACCGCAAAAGATAAGATTTCCTGAACATACATAATATTATATTTTTGAGTTTTTGTGCTGGATTTAATTCTGTGAGGGGAACATGACATTTCTCATGTCGATTTGGAACAGCCAATTAGCATAACCTGAATGTCTTTGGACAGGAGCACCTGCAGGAATCCCATGCAAGCACAGGGGAAACATGCAAACTTCACACAGAAACGCCCGAGCCCAGGAATGAAACCCAGGACCTTTTTGCTGCTAGGCGGGTGTGCAAACCATTAGGCTATTCGGCTGTTTCAAATTGCCACTAGGTGTGAGTGTGAATGGCTGTGTGTGTGTTGACTTGTGATGGTCTGGCAAGCTATTCAGGTTGTACACTGCCTTCGCCCAGTGTCCTAATGTAGCACTGCTTGACGTTACTGATCTTTTATACTCCAATTTGGTTTTCCTTTTGAGTCTGGTTCCTCTTAAGGTTTCTTCATCAAGCAGTTTCAGAGAGTTGTTACTCATGACCATCAATTCTGGCTTGCTAAACTGAAGCAATCCACATCCCGGTTTATAAAAAGCTGCATTTAGTCGAATTGAACTGTACTGAACTCACAGGGGCGGCATGGTGGCGTCTCACAGCACGAAGGCCTGGGTTCGATTTCCAGCTTGGGCATTTCTGCATGTTCTCCCTGTGCTTGCGTGGGTTTCCTCCGGGTGTTCTGGTTTCCTCCCACAATCCAAATAACATGCACAGTAGGCTAACTGGCTGTTCCAAATCACGAATGGTTGTGTGTGTGTTGGCGCTGCAATGTCCTAGCGAGATATTCATGCCCTAACCCAGAGTCGGCTGAGCCTCCCCACAACCCTAATTAGGATTAGAAAATAAACAAATAAATGAATGAATGAATAAATAAACTCACAGCCCACTATCACCGAGCTGTCACTGCTGTCTCCCAGTGCAGCTAACTGGCTTATCAAATCACTGTCTATGGTGAGAGACATGTAAAAGAACCATTGCTGTCAGTCATAAAGAGTAGACCACCAGCGTGTTTCTGCCCTGCGATGGCCTGGAGAGCCTTCCAGGGTGTACTCTGCCCTCGCCACGAGTCGGCTGAGATGGGCGCCAGACCCTAATTAGGATTAAATGAATGAATGAACTGACAGGAGTGACAGCCAATTAGGAAAGTGAGGAAAAAGCAGAATGCGACTAACAGGGTGAAAGAGCCTACTCTTACACTACAAAGGCCACAGCGCACTTCATGTAAAGATAACTATGTGCTAGCTTCCATGAACAGTAAAATATAATTGCAGAGGAAAATGATGTACTGAGGACGCTTCAGTTATCACGTCATGCACGTAGCAGCTGGGACAAATCCCAGGAAGAACATGCTACACAAGAAAGCCTGTGATTAGAGCATGCATAAAGTACAAGATGTCCAATATTAAAGCAAAGAGAGTACACAAGCTTGTAATCTTACACAGGTGATTTTATCTTTACAATACTTGCTTTATCCATGCTGCCGTTTATTTGCTCTCTAATTTGGTAGAAAGCTAAAGAATCCCTGATGTATCCCTGTTGTAGAATGTACAGTGTTAAACAATTTGGAAGTAGTTTAGTCTGTGAAGTGTGTGTGTGAGTGTGTGTGTGAGTGTGTGTGTGTGTGTGTGTGTGTGTGTGTGTGTGTGTGTGTAGTTTCAGGCATTTGGTTGCCTCAGTGTGTAATATAGTCACAGCTCTTCTCTTGGTTAGCATGCTAACACTGTCCAGCTCATGAATATCATTCATTCATCTTCATTTATTAGCCAAACACTCACACCTTGGGGCAATGTGGAACAGCCAATTAGCCTAATGTGCATGTCTTTAACCTTACTCATTCGGTCTCACCCATTTGCGAAACCCGTTAATCGTACTAGGGTCACAGGGAGGCAGTTAGCCTACACTGGGTGAATGCAGAATACTTTACAGGGCCAAAACACACAACTGTTTACACTCATACCCAAGGGCAGGAAATTGGGACAGCCAATTAGCCTAACGTGCAAGTCTTTGGACTGTGGGAGGAAACCAGAGTTCCCAGAGGAACCCACACAAATACAGGGAACATGAAAACTCCACACATAAACACCCTAGCCAAACCCAGGACTCGAACCCAGGACTTTCATGATGGGCCACCATGTTTAAGGTATTAGATACAAAACAGATGTGATAACTTTTTTTTTTTTTTACCAGATTACTCAAGCAATAAGACACATTGAAAATGACCACAGTTGATAGTTTTGTTATTTGATTCAATGGATAGCTAAAATAGGTAGACCAGTTTGCACAGTTTGGGATCTGTGGAGTCGACATTAATGACTAACACAAGCCTACACAGCAGTAGGGAGCAACATGAAGGGATTTACACTTCCAGTTGGTACTCAGTTTTAAAAGCTTGGAATCTTCTGCATTACTGAAGAAACATTAAAGTTATTACACACAGTATTACTCATCCTGGAGGAGAATGGAGTAGAACCGATGCTCCTCCGTGTTGAGAGGAGGTGGCTTGGGTATCTGATTAGAACGCCTCCTTGGTGTGGGGTTTCGGCATGCCCAACCGGGAAGAAACCCCGGGGTCGATCCAGAACACGCTGAAAGTACTATGTCTCTCGGCTGGTCTGGGAACGCCTTGGTGTTCACCCGTAAGAGCTGGAGAAAGTGACTGGGGAGAGGGACATCTGTATCTCACTGCTTAGGCTGCTGCCCCTTCGACCCGACCCCGGAACAAGCAAAAGAAAATGATGAGGAATTCAAGCTGGTGAAACATTGCCGTTCCTCTATAGTCCTGTAAGTGGTGTACTCTAAACTATTCACACATTGGTAGGCAGCACAGCATATCATGTAGTAGGAGTGAAATACGTGCCAACCTTGTGTTAAAATCAGGCGGCATGGTGGCATAGTGGTTAGCATGTCCGCCTCATAGCAAGAAGGTCCCGAGTTTCAAACCAAAGGGCGTTTCTGTGTGGAGTTTGCATGTTCTCCCCGTGCTCCTGTGAATTTCTTCTGGGTACTCTGGCTTCCTCCCACAGTCCAAAGACATGCACATGAAGATAACTGGCTGTTCAAAATTGGACCCTAGGTGTGGACGTGAGTGTGAATGGTTGTGTGCTTTTGCCGGGTGATGGTCTGGCGAGCTGTTCAGGATACGATTAAACTACAGAATCGCAATACAAATCAAATCAGCACCTAGGTACTGTGATAATATTGTATCAGGTGGTCCCTGTCGATACCCAGCAGTGATGAGTACTAATGAGTACACAGCAGTTTAGGGCTGACTGGAGTATATAGGCATATTAACATGGTGTAGAATTCTAAACATAATACAACAATAAATACAGATTTAATGCACTTCAAAGCCAATGTACTTCCTGCTAATTGGGCTTGTTCCTTTTGAACCTTTTTTAATGAGACCTCAAGTATTCAGCTTAGTTAAGTCATGTATAAGACATTAATGTATGCAATGAGTAATTCTAGGAGCAGCAGACTGGTGAAAAGCCCATTGTCTGGAAAAGTGTCAAAACTCAGGAAAGCCAATGCGCTATCAGCCCCTACACACTTTCCTTGAATGATTCACACAAGTGAGTCACGGCTAACGGCAACACATTTAACACAAACCATAACTATGAACCCAAATCGGAAAGGGTCATCAGTGCTGAAATACCCAATGATTCTTTAATTAACTTTCCAATCTCTTTATTCCCAGAGCATTTATAAAAGGTCTGTTGAACCACTAGATCCAGTTTAATGCATCTCAGTTTTTTGGAAACTTTAGCCTACGTTAGCTAAAGCTATTAAACTGAGTAGATCCAATTCTATAACTCATGTTAAGTCTTGCTACATTGTTTATGAAAATGTTCATGCGTTGTAATTCTAATCAATATTTACAAATAGTGACTTGCAGTATTAGGGTTCTAAAGTTTTCATATGATAAACATTTTTAAATTATTACCTTTTCCAAGGAGGTTTTCAAATTCAAAATTCAAATTAAATTCAAATTCAAATTTATTCGTCACATACAAATTATACACAGTACAATATGTAGTGAAATGCTTAGTACGACTG
>JAOUQZ010000047.1:2540632-2565659 GCA_028564935.1 Neosilurus hyrtlii
TTTCCTCCGGGTACTCCGGTTTCCTCCCACAGTCCAAAAACATGCACAGTAGGCAAATTGGCTGTTCCAAATCACCCGTGAGTGTGAGTGCGAATGGTTGTGTGACTGTTGGCCCTGCGATGGCCTGGCGAGCTGTCCAGGGAGTACTCTGCCCTCGCCCAGAGTCGGCTGAGATGGGCGCCAGCCTTCTCACGACCCTAATTAGGAATAAGCGGTTCAGAAAATGAATGAATGAATGAATGAATGAATGAATGAATGAACAAAATGTATCAGCTTCTCTTGAAAATATACATGGAAGTTTCCCACTTGAAAAAATCTCAGGATTGCAACTGAAATAATTTTCAAAGCAGGATGTTTGTCATGAAAAATTTTCCATTCAAAATTAGATAAGCATATATTGTTTAACTAAATCATGCATTGGTGGCAATATCCTCAATTTGTTCTGTACAGGGCAGATCTGAATACATGCAAGGAAGTGTCCGTCCAAAATGTCCACTCCGACCTTTCTATCGCTTGAGATAATAAATGTATAATTTTTCAGTCACATGCACTTTTTATAAAATACATCTAGGTATGTAACTTTAGAGCAAAACATCTGAACCAGATTCTGAAATGCTGATTACACAAGCATGTGAATGTGTCCATTCAAAAGTGTCCACTTAATCCATTACGTCCATTAAAAATTAAATGTTTTGTGAATATATTTGTTTCTAAATTGTAATAAGTCCTCCAGTAAACTAAATAAATACCGTGATTAAAATGTAATTAAAAATTTAACTGGTTTTAACTTTGAAATCTTACTAATTTTTACAATGATAGTTTTTAAAGAAATGACTTGCATATTTTCAAAGCCCGTAACTACCAAGAAATTAACGTTACACCCAAAATGGTAAAAGTTTTTATAACCTTGAACATTTAAAAAAATTACTACTTAAAAATAGCAAATTTAAAACCTTTTTTTACCCCTTTGGGACTGATTGCTCTAAGAGACTGTGAAAATGCCCACACACAAACCTTTTAAATAATACACTTGATCTCCTAAAAATGCAGCAGGGTCAGTGACACAGAGAAACTGCGGCGAGTGACAGAATTCATCCTCATGTAAATCTCATATTTTAAGTGTATTTTTTTCTCTCTTACTTATCTTCAATCTTTTATTCTTTTTCTATTCCTCTGTTTTTTTTTTTTACTTTGCTTTTCTTTTCAGTAATTTTTCTTTTTCTTTTTTTTCTTGGTTTCCAGTGCTTGGTTAGTTCCCAGACCTACACTGCATATTCTTTCTTTTTTCAGTTCCTTCTTTTTTCTACTCTTAGCATTCCTGTTCTTTTTTTTCATTCATTCTTTTCCACTTTCCTTTCTTTCCTTCCTTTTTCATTCTTTGTTTCCGTTTTTCTTTCTTTTTAGTTTACATATATTTGTTCTTTCTCTTATTCATTCTTTTACTCTGTTCTTTTTTCTTTCTTTCATTCTTACACAAACTTCAGCCTGGTTCTTCAATGAAGGGCTTAATTCAAATTTTGCATGGCTTTAGCCCAGCCCAGAGGAACATGTTTTGAACCTGCTTGAAGTGCACTTAACCCCAGCTGTTATTTTTAGTAGGTCTCTTGATGCTGTCCTATGGTTAATGAGTGGTATTATGTGGAGTTGGTCATCCTGGCCATTTTCTGCCAGTCTGTAACTTTGTTGCCTCCAGTGTCCTGCTACTTGACCTTGTTCTTCTGAACTGCCCTCTTTGAAATCATAATCAGAATACTTTCCTGATCCCAAAGGAAATTGTGTACACACTGTTGCTCCATTCCAATTAAAGATAAAGATAAAAAGTCTCAAATTAAAAATTATAGATATATTTGTGTGTACATAAATGTGTATTGATGATGTACATAATTTTTGCTAATATATCCTCCAAAATATCACACACTGTGCCTTATTTTCATTTTATAAAATGTTTTTTTTGAGGTATATATTTTTTTCTATTTATTTTATTTATTCTGTCCTTTTTTCTTTTATCTGTTATGTTTTTATTTTTGTGCCTGTACCTAGGAATAGAGAAGGTGTTATTTTTTGCTGTTTAATGTCTGTGTCTCAGAGATACCTTTTTAGTGTGATATCTCAAGAGCAAATGGTTGAAAGTTTATCGAATTTAGGAGGGATTATCACCGTAGCAAAAAGATGAACTGATTAGATTTTATAATCAATTCTAGCCTGGTTGTGTCTAAAGTCGCCTTTCTTTAGGAACTTTTATTTATTTATTTTTTGGTACCTGTTTGAATTACATTTAAGGGTATTTAAGGCATAAAAAGTACCAAATGAAGAAGACCTGATTATGATGGAGGCTTTCCCATGAATGGGTCATACTCATGAAAGTGTATAATTTCTAATTTTTCACAGAAAAATATCTACAAATAAACACTATGGTACAGAGTATATTTTTGCAAAGTTTTGAAGCTGCAGCTTTTTTGAATCATAAATTACAGCAATATTAATACAGGATTTTAACAGAGTTGACATAACAGAGTTGACAAAATTCTTGGGTACCTAATTTCATATGCCCCAATACCAAAATGTATTCATTTTCTGTCTTTGTACATATGCAGCTTAAATTGTCAACACATGAAGGTACTTTTATATCAGAACAGATCTGAGCAAATCTAATTTAACAACTGGAGAACTGATGCTAAATTAGTGACAACGGTATTCAGGACACAGCGCATTTTTAATTCAGCATTTGTGCACATGGCCCTGCGATGGCCTGGCGAGCTGTCCGGGGTGTACTCTGCCCTCGCCCAGAGTCAGCTGAGATGGGCGCCAGCCTCCCCGCAACCCTAATTAGGAATAAGCGGTTCAGAAAATGACATGACATGACATTTGTGCACATAACTACAGTTAAGATCGGTGTTGCTTTTTTGTTTTTTACTTACATTTGGGTGTGGTTATACCATGTGATTTATACAAAATGAAAAACTTTAATCCTTTAAAAAAATAAATAGGTATATAAAGAGTAAGACATAAAATATGCATTTCTATGAGAATGACCCACATACCCTTGGCATCATGTTTCTTCTATCGATACGAAAGCATGCTATCCGCTGTTAGTACACTAGTTTACCCGCAGTTATCTTCTAGTTCTACTTCATATTTTTTCCATTGTGAGAGAAACGGGAATTAGCTGAGTGGCTGGACTGTGACAAGATAATCAAACTCTTGAGCAGTTGCCGTAGACTCCTAGTGCTGTAGACTCCTCTGGCTGTAGACGCTTGGCTTCACGGTAATTACTATGTCACCACAGTGGTGCTTCAGTGTGATAGTGTGGATGTAAATGTGAAGACAGTAAAGCTCATTTAAAACTCGAAAGCTAATAACAGGAGCATTTCTGCAGTACTTCACTACAGTGCTGTGCTAATCAGCTGAGGGGTGAACTGGCGATTAGGCCTAATCTGCATATAAACCTCAGTCGTACCTTCCTTTGCTTTTTCCCCCTCCAGGAACTTTCCTTGATTATCAGTAAAATCACCACATTGCCTAGTTGTTTGTGTAAAAATAAAATCTGGAAACCCTTGTTTATGTGTGTTGATTAGTTATTTATGCTTCAAAAAAGATGCCACTTCCAGTCATTATCTAATCTGACAGGCTCACACAGCACGATATGGTGGAACTGCAACTTTCTTTTGAGCACGCAGTTGTAATTATGTTATTGGTATATATTTTCTGAACCTGTAGTATGTGAATAATTTGTAATTTCTGAATGTACACTGCATGATTTTAAACTGCAACATAATCCCATCCAGTCCACTCACAGCTCTTAAAGCATGTATGATATGCTTGTCTCAGTCAGTGAGCTGTCTCAAACACTCCAATGTTTCCAAACCTGCTCATTAATTCTAGAGTGTATGCACCTTGACAACAGCTTATGAGATTCGAAGAAGAAGCTATTCTAAAATGACGACACTCCATACAACTGTCTCATTTATTCGTTTTCAAATTTAAAGGCACTGTGAATTTGCTTTTACTCTGACCCAGACATTCCAAAATCAAATAATCCTTGGGACTCAAGTAGGGTAGTGTCCCCAGCAAGTTTTGTGAAAATCCTTGCACAGGTGTGGTCAGGATTTTGTTTACAGACAAACAGACAGATGAATGAACAGGCAAACAAACACTGGTGATTACGATACCTCAACCAAAACTCTGTGTAGTGGAGGAAACAAACATGACATGATTCCCATTAACACACAGTAAACAATGCACTTTTTTATTTGCAGTATACCTTCAGTTCTCTTTGCAGAACAGGCAGTCATTACTGCCAGCATCTCTCCACCGATCCATCCTTCATTTTCATTCTTTTTTTAATGTCTTTTCACTTTCTCATACACTATAGCATAGAAAGAAAAAAAATGTTTGACAGCTACATGACAGACAGCTTGCTAATTAAATGAGCTCATGTTTAAATTTATCCCAAGGCAAGGTAACTGCTAACCCCCTCCCCCAAATAAATAAATAAATAAATAAGGACTAACCATTATAAAAGATCATCAGAGAAATGTAGCTTGTTGATTCTGGAGAATATTTCCCCTAGTTGATGTTGCAGAAAACAGATCCTCAAAAAACAAAACCATTAAATATAATATTTGAGAAAATATCTGAAAAGAAAATGTTAGCTAGAGGAAAACAATATCATCAGACAAAATTAGCTAGCTATTGCTAGAGAATATTTCAAAAACCAAGCCAGCTATGTAGCTAGTTGTTAAAAATGCAAAAAAAAAGCTAAGCTCTTGTATATGTTTTTCTAAAAGGAGAATTTCGTATCTTTCATGTTGAAAGAATGTATGGTGTATGAGACTTGTGTAATGTAGCGTGTGTAGTAACGTAATATTTGTGTGGATGTTGTAGATAAGGTGAAAATATGAAGCCAAAATGGCTTTGAAGCCCTCTAGTGGCTGGTTGTAGTACAGTTATGATCTACTGTGCAAACTCGATGTGCAAAATCAAAATGGTTACTGTCAGTCAACCAAATTTTCAACTTCAGATTTAAACTTGGAAATAATATTAACATGTATATGGAACATGTCACCACAAAAAGACTTATTACCTACCACTACTTCAAGAAACTGCCCCTCCCTACTAAGGAACAGCTACCTCATTGACACAGGCTGGAATGGAAGAGCTACAAGTTCCTCAGTTGACTTCATATTGAAATTGTTCAGTGAAAGTCCATACATAAAAGATGACACTGGTTGTGACTGTGGCACCTCACCTCAATCCATGCCACACCTTTTACAATGCACTGACCTCCAGGAACAGTGCAGTCATAAGGATCTGATGGCAGCAAATGAGAAGGCAAATGAAATTGAAGGCAAGATGGTGGCCCTGAAAGAAGATCACAAAATAATTAAGTTGGTCCAAAAATGTATATGCACACTCATTGGCTACAGGTGATATGTATGTATGCCTCCAAATGCTTTATGCCGTGTGGTGCAGAAACCTGTTTTAAACCAACTATTTCTCTGATTTTTGGCCTGGCTGTTTTCTTCTCACTTCTGAAGGAGCTACCAGAATCCTTTTTATCATGACTGTGTTGCATGAGGCATTGTCCCTTCCTTTCTGTAAGCCAATCTGGAAAATTAGCCTCTTTTTCACTCTCACAGTAGCCTTAGACTTCACTTTAAGTCAGGCAATCAAATTGGCTGCTCATTTACATTATGGATGGCTGCTGAAGGCAAGTGTGCCGACCAGTACGTCTTTGAATTCATATACATTTTATGAGCAACGTGTGGTGAGCCATCTGTTCAGAGTTCTGCAGCTTGCTGTAGGCGTTGTGTAGGTAAAATATTTATATTGGCAAAATGGGTCAGTTCGTTTATCTGCTTTCCATTTAAAAGGATTTGTGAGTAAGCTATTTAATTCACAAGCTTCTTATTAGCTCAAGTTAAAAGGATTATACATCCATTGCAAAGGCAGCGTAGGCTTGTGTATGAAAATATTCAAAACTGGTATGAGTCTTGCCAAATTACTCTATACAGCAGGCAAGCTTCATGTTGATTGCTCTGAGATGCAAGTAAAGAAAGCAGTGGTATCCTTCAAACTGCAGCTGAAAAGGTTTAATTTAAGTCAGTTGGGAATCTCAAATGTTCTAAAACAATACTAGCAAACTGTTAACTTTCTAACATTAAAGAGAATGTATCAAACAAAACCATGTAATGTTGAAGAATATCCTCAGAGCAGAGTTTTAATATGTGAGTAAACCAAAGGCTAGTCAACATTTGACAAAAGTGTTACTGAAAATGTCTCGAAACAATGCTAGCTAGTACAGGATGTTATGGATAGGACAAGCTTGTCAGTGTTTTTTAAAAAAAAAAAAAAAACAGCAGCAAAAGACTAATAACTAGAGAATATCTGCATACAAAATTAGCCACAAAGTGTTAGAAGTGGCACATCGACAAGGTGCATTAATATCAACCTGAAGGTTGCCGGTTTGAATCCAGGTTGAACTATCCATGATCAGGAGCCTAGCTCTCACAGGAGGGAGGCAATGGCATATGCTTACCTCCCGGACTTTTAACAGCAGTCACCAGCCAATCATGAGTGGCTGTGAGCTCATTCATACAAAGGGGTGGAGTGTGTTAAGCTGATCCTGCATGTGCATGCGCAGTAGTTCTTGGGGTTGGGGGTTGGAGCACCACAGGTGAATACTGGTGGTCTTATAGAATCGAGAGGCACTACTTGAAGGGTGGGAACTGGCTAGGACTAAAATTTGAAATAAGAAAAATAGAGGAAAAAAAAAGAAAAGAAATTGTAAGTTTGAAAATACCACTGCCCCAGCTAGATAAGTTTGACAATACCTTACACAAAGACCTACCTAACTGTCCACTCATCCCAGAAGAAACTAGCTAGCAATTGTATCCCCTTCCTAAAAAAAATAGGTAATGAAAAAAAAATAGATAACTAAAAAATAAAATTTTACCCTACAAAACCTCATGAAACTTGTTAGCTGCTTGTAGAGAATGCAGGCTTTGTTGAAGAATATAAATTCCTCTGTTGGTAGTATATTATGGCACTGCACAGTAGCATTAACACCAATAACATGCCCAGGCTCGGTATGTCATTTATTTAGTATACAAAAAGGAATGAGCGAAATTACTTAGTGCGTTAAGATTATTACTTAATCCATCTCATTTACTGTAATCATTCCGCACATTACTTATTTCATGGCCGTTTCTTCTGTCCTTCGTGATTTGGCACACCACCAACATCTTTATCCCTCCTGTCAGGTAGATAATGAGCCACCAGAATAAGGAACCAGGAAAACTCATCGTTATTCATGCAGTGGCTGCAGAGTAGATGTGTTCCTTCTGATCAAGTTGAACCCATGAACTGATACAATCTCATCTGGTTCACAAAACCATCTTTCAAGCTTTTGTTTTTCCCATAACTGAGGATTTGTGGTTTGTTTTGTGTACCTTTCTGAAAGTTGAGTGTGAAGTTGAGCCTGAGGTTACAGTCTCTTCAGCACTATTATAGCTGCAATCTTGGTTAACAAAACGCTTCGCTATATGTTTATTTAAATGGATCTCTCACTATATACCGTAAACCTTTTACCTTCCATACAAATTGCATTTGGGCAGAAGCTATTTAAGTGATCCTATCGACGAGTACAAAAAAAAATAAAAATTACAGCATTTTTCCTAAACAAATTTTCACTGTATTACTATGTTAATACAAACAATAAAGGTGGAACAACAGTTCTGGTCATGTGACTCATTGCCAACCTTTCCATATTTTGTGTTTGAACAATTTTAACACCCTTATTATCTCTGAATATTGATAATCCTGCAAACAATGCCCCTTCTGGCCATTTTACACATTGTGTTTTAGGGACTATTTCACGATATCCAATTCTTAAGACAAATAATTGTTTCAGTATATACTACACAGAAATGAACTAAGTAAACTAAAACTAGAGGGGCACTCATAGAGCATACTTATAATGAGGTGTGTTCCCCTAGTGGGCATCTAATGAACATTTTGCCCCATGTTAAGTAAAGTCAGGGATTTTTTTTCAACATGATCCCATGCATGAATCAAATCCAATATTTAATGGGTTCTTTCCAGGCCGAAGCCCCACCCGTTTACCAATTTGATCAGATCAGTAGTTTATGCCTAATCCTGCTAACAGAAAAAAATCCTTTAATAAATGCTTGTTAAAAAGTTAAAATTGCATAATTTTATCTTGTATCGGCACGAGATGAGCACGACGTCATTGACGATTTGGTTTATAGTAAACTGTGGATAACCTTTTTTTAGTGTTTTGTTTTACTTGCTTCCAGTAACTGTTTTGTGTGTTAAGAGCACAGCCGATTGCTAAACTGATGATCAGGATATGTCTAATAATGACACAATACGCATTCAGTCAGACAGTGGGGATGGATTTTAAGTAAAGCGTAGATATTCTACCAAAACAATTAATAAATAAATCAATTTGCACTGTATTTAGACTGTATTCTGTGGGTGTTTGGATTAGATGTCACGGTATTGGTTATTAATGAAATGCCTTTAAACATTTAGCTTAGAGCTTCTCTTAAAAAGCTTGTAAAATCCACCTTTTGTTGTTTTTTTTCTCTTCCAGACTGTCTAAAAAGTGTTTATACATAGTTTTAATCACAATTGTCCTTTGTGACATTGTGTTCATCACAAGGTCTCAGCTTTTTTGTAGTCAGCTCGTTAATGAGTAATGTTGAGCACTTATTGAGTACTCAGGTCATGACACTATTCACACCGAGTCAAGGTAGAATGAGAGTGTATTGTGATTTATCAGAGGTACCTTTCACATTACCTTTTCACTGGATGGGTGAATAACGTTACCGGTTCACATTTAGGAGACAGTAAATGTCACTGTACCATTGTGGCTGAGTAGGACAACTGTTTTGATGCCTCAGGACCAAGCAGGTTATATATTCTTTTTTTTTTTATGCAAACAGTGATCTAAAATTCCAGCACTGCCACTCATTTGTCAGATTACAATAACATTAAGCTTTGTACTCATTGTGTATTCCTGTCACGTTGTACACTCACCGGATTTAAAAATCTCCAGACATGTTTATGAGCATGACAGACTGACAGCTATATAACAGCTGACAAAACAATCTTATTTTAGGCTGTGGTGAAAGATCGACCCATTATCACGATAAATCAGATTTTTATTTTTTTATTTATTTAATAAATACACTCAAGTGGCAAATAAACACAAGAAGATGAATGCCAATGAGAAGAATTTGTTTTTTGATGTATGAAGTCAGGGTGATGGCTAAATTCAAGATTCCTTTGGCTACAACAAAAAATATGATTGTTGTTGTTATTATTATTATTATTATTATTAATAATAATAATAATAATAATAATAATAATAATAATAATAATATTAATAATTATAGGTGCCATGGTGGTGCAGTGGTTAGCCTGTCCGCCTCACAGCAAGAGAAAGCTTCTGTGTGGAGTTTGAATGTTCTCCCCGTCCTTGCGTGGGTTTCCTCTGGGTACTCCGGATTCCTCCCACAGTCCAAAAGCATGCACAGTAGGCTAATTGGCCGTTCCAAATCGTCCCTAAGTGAGTGTGAGTGTGAATGGTTGTGTGTGTGTTGGCCCTGTGATGGCCTGGTGAGCTGTCTAGGGTGTACTCTGCCCTCGCCCAGATTCGGCTGAGGTAGGCGCTAGCCTCCTTACGACCCTAATTAGGATTAAGCTGCTAAGAAAATCATTGAATGAATAATAACAATAACAATAATAATAAACAGCAACAGCAAAACAACATCAGCAATGTCCATTGTTGTAATAATAATAATAATATAGATAAATATTTTAGTATTATAGTTTTTGTGTTTTGTGCTGTGCCATTTATTTAAATATATATATATCTATATATATATATATCTATATATATTTATTTATTTCAGCGACAAAAGGTTTATGGATGTGTATTGCCATATAACGACATTAATAATACCACCCTTATCTGTTCTTCAGCTAATCAGTAACCTGCAGCTACTGATTGGTTGAAATGTTGTTGTATAGCATCAATACATTTTATTTGTCATCTACAGGACCAGGCCTGTGTACAAAGATATTCCATAAAGGACATATTCCATAAAATTTAATTAAAATCGGTGAATGCACCTTTAAAAGAAAAATTAGATGTCACATGTGTGCACACCTCCAGTGTACACATAACACCTTTTTCCTGTGTATTGTATGACCGGTATTAAGCGGTGTTTGTATATGCAACTTCTGTGTTACTGGGGATGTCATCCATTATTAATGCCATTATTACTGAAGTATCACTGATATTTAACTTTTGAATTAAACACATTTACATCAATTCATGTTGAGCCATAATATAATCTGTACAATACAGTGATGCTAAAGAGACTCTAGTGTTGGGAGGTCCTGACCACCCTTTTTACATCTGTGAGTCCTGGACCATCTATGGGCATCCCAGTCAGCTCAATATGGACTAGCTTTCATGGAAGTCATAAGGTGTGCCAACATACCCAGCATCTACACCCTCTCATAGAAGACTTGAATTGGTCTGGGCTTGTAGACCAGATGCCTTCATGCTTAATCAGCTGCTTTACCTTGATCTACTCAAGGGCAGGCACAAGACAGAAGAAAGTCTGCCTGAAGTCCACCTTTAAGGGCCTCACTTTTAATACTGTCAGCCATGAGGCGTTTGCCCTTGACCACCCAACCTGGGGGTTCAAGATCAGCACAGGGGCCAGTCTTATTTTGGCAGCAGAGCCAAAGTCAGCCATATGTAGGTCTCAGACCTTCTCTGGCACTCTAACATCCCACATGTACCATATGTTTAGAAGAACTTTCTATGCCTTGATTGACCTTTCTTACAATCTCTAGATACGCTATCCCCAAAGAACCCAGAGTATATGCTTATCTTGGGGTCATGAAGGAAGAAAAACACTGCAGAGCTTAAAAGTGTTTAAAAAGTATCACGCACTATGCACTTAGTTTGGTGTGAATTTACAGCAGCTTCAGAATTTAATTGTTTGAAGGCTGAATTCAGGTGATATGAGCCTTAATCTGATTTAATCTTAATCTGATTATTACAACTATTTTTGCACTGTTATGAAATTAGTCTGTGACACAATGTTTGACCGCACGATAGTAACTTGCTAGCTGTAAGTACCCAGCACTTGTTAGATACAGTAAACATAATGTATTAAGCTTATTGTAGACAACAACCAGAAGCAGTACGTAAAGCTCCGCAGTTGGGATTAGTAAGCGAGGGCAGCATGGTGGCGTAGTGAGTGGTTAGTACATCCATCTTGTTTCTAGTCAGGGGCTCAGGCATTTTTTTTGTAGAGGTTATGTTCCCCCAGTGCTTGTTTGGGTTTCCTCTGAGTACTCTAGTTTCTTCTCACAATCCAAATACATGCACATTAGGCTAAATGGCTGCTTCAGATTGACCCTAGGTGTGGGTGTGAATTGTGTGTGTTGCCCTGCAAAACTCTGGTGAGCTGTTCATGGGCAGTGTTAGCTGAGATAGGCTTTAGACTCCCTGTGACCCTAGTGGGATTAAGAGGTTCAGCAAATGAGGGAGTGATGAAATTAGTAGGCGATAATATCGCAGAGTGTGTAGTTCAGGTAACCCACCTGCAGGACTTCATGACAGACAGAAGGACATGGAGTCCATGTGCCCAATACATGGGACATCCCACAAATATGTCCTCAAGGAATGACTCCTCTTGTGGTTAAGGGTGAAATTTTTGTGTCTACTTTAGGTTTTAGGTTGGAACCTCTTTGTTAAACTAAGCGTGTGAAAACTATTCAATTTATTTATAATCATGGCTCCACTTCGGAATCCAAACATTCAAATTCAGTGTGGCGGTGAGAACTGACTGTGAGATAATCGCACATGCTTATGCATGGAGGATGAAACCTAATTGCCTTTTGCTCGTTATGCTTAATTTATCCTTATTACTGGGAACCGTGTCCAGTCAATGAGAGTGGAAGTTTGGGGTTCTGGCCCTCCAAGCTAAATCACCGTGGCGCCAGATCGTGCCTTTGACTTCCAAACACAAGTTGAAGGACATAAGACGTGACTCAGGGGAGATAAATCTTGTTATAGCAGTGGCTCCTAGGTGCAGCTATTATTTAGAGTTCTAGAATTTATACCCATTGGCGATCATTGCCTTCCTGGGGCTGTCCATGCTGGAGACCTTAATGGCCCGTTGAAATATCATAAGTCCTGCGTCATTGATTTTCTGATTGCCTGGTTTGGAATTAAAGCAAAAGTTCTTTCCTTTTGATTTTGGGGGTGAATCTGTGCAGCAGAGAGCTATGAGGGCTGTAAAACTCTCATTTGTATTCTGGAGACATGTAAGCGCCTGATTGGGCTGCTGTAAAAAAAAAAAAAATACCAGGGGTTTTACTCAGGATGAAATTGGGTAATATTGCATGAAATTGGTTGATATTACTTTCCTCTTTTTGGCAGAGAAGTTATAAATATTTATTTTAAACAACAATAATAAACTTTTAAAAATTTTAATTTTAGTTATTTATTTAAATAAATAAGGACTTGTTGATTAGGGCTGGGCAAAATAACAATAAGTGTTGAAAAAAACTTATGCAATGCCAGTATTATTTCATTTTCATATTATTTTTCACCAAAATCTTGCTTACAGGATGGAATTTAAACAACTGCAAGTCTTCTCCAGCACATCTCAAATACTTTCATTGGGATAGGTCAAGACAGATAGGTCAAGACAGAGTGGTACCCATACATTCCTTGTGCTCCCTTAATCACTCTTTCCTGTTTTAATTTTTTATTTAAGCCCCAATTTTATATCCGTGCCATCAGGGAAGAAGTCCATTGATGCGATGACCTGGTCAGTCAGTACATTTGGGTCATCAGCAGAGTTCATTTTATTGCCACATAATATAGCTGAGCCTCGACCTGATCAACTGAATCAACCACAGATCATAACACTGACTCCAGAAGTTTGTACAGTGGACACTATGCATGATGGGTACATAACTACATGCATTTTCCTTCTTACACTTCAGATCACATCGGACTCATCAGAGCACATTATTTTTTCTACTGTTTCAGAGACTCCCTTGCAAAGTAAAGCCTTTTATTTGTATTATTTTTACTAAAAGGGGTTTTCCTATGGCCACACTGCTGTTTTGTCCCAATCCTGTAAGCTGTTACCACATGGCTAGTATGGATGTGTTTTTACTTTCAATATTAAACATAGCCATGAGTTCTAATGTTCATTTTTAGTGATTCAACCTCACCAAACATTTCTTGTATGAACTTGATGGTTCAGCAGTATTCTTTCATGTTTTAATAATGCATTGGATTTCTTTTTTTTTTTTTTACCTAAAATTAACCATTCCAGTTCCGCTTTGCTGTTTTATTTGCTTGATGCAGGTCAATAATTTCACCCTTCTGAAACACAGTGACATCTTTTCCATGACCTGTATTCCAGCATGGTTGATTAAGAAAGGAGAAGGTACTCACTGCATCAGTTAAGGGTAAATAACGTGTTGCTGGTTAAAACATGCTAATCGCTGTAGTAATTTCCAGTCAAATTTTTTTTGCGTGTTTGCTAATATGCATCCAGTTGGTATTTGTTTGTTTGTTTGTTTTTGTTTCTATGTTTGGCAGGACTGTGTAATATTCTGTAATAAGCATGCACCCTGAACACGTCGCCGATATATTCACATTCATATTCATACCTATAATATGGGCAATGTAGAGTAGCAAGTGGAGCTTATGTGCATGTCTTGGACTGTGGGAGGAAACCAGAGCAGGCATGACGAGAACACAAAATCTTGACACAAACAAACCCAGAACCTTAATGCTGTGAAACACCAATGTACGACTTAAATATTATATGGCTCATAAATGTTTGAAATAATTATTTCCATGTTTATATAAGGAATATGAAGTTGACATCACATCATGCTAAATCTATGTAACTGACAGACATTTATATGGCACGCCATGTTAAGAGGGTACACAGGCTTCCTGTTAGAGTGGGAGGCTGTGTTTTGATTTCCTGTTGTTATTCTGATAAATGTCACCATGGTAAGTCACTGCTACTGCATCAAGAAATGCTATGGTAGGTCACACCATTGTTTGCGAATAAAGAACACATTTTTTTGCCTTTCCTATGTGGGAAAGAAACACCATCTAAACTCACTGTCATTTAATTATTCTATTGTCCTGAGCGTCATCAGGCAAATTACTTGGACATTACTGCTGCAGCAGGTTTCTGTGCAACTGCAGAAAAATCTAAAGTGCTAGAATACCTTGTTGTTTACAAATTTATTCATAAAGAGTGGTCCAACCTTTTGATCCAGTTTGCATTCAGAATGTCATGTCAAGTAATTTTTCATACTCACACCTCAGGGCAATTTGAAACAGCCAATTAATCTGATGTGCATGT
This sequence comes from Neosilurus hyrtlii, assembly GCA_028564935.1. Lineage (NCBI taxonomy): Eukaryota > Metazoa > Chordata > Actinopteri > Siluriformes > Plotosidae > Neosilurus > Neosilurus hyrtlii. Next base: position 2,555,089 of record JAOUQZ010000047.1, read on the forward strand.
CTTTGGATTGTGGGAGAAAAGCGAAGCTCCTAGAGGAAACACATGCAACCACAGGGAGACATTCAAACTACACACAGAAATGCCTTCGCTGAGCTCCGGACTTGACCCCAGGACCTTCTTGCTGTGAGGCGGACGTGCCAAGCGAAAAATGCCATTTTTATTTTAGGTCCTCACTTTTGGCACTAACGATGGGTTCCTAATGATATTTTGGAATATATTTTAACAAGCTGTTTAATAGGAGGGTGGTACGGTGTCGTAGTGGATAGCACGTCCGCCTCACAGCAAGAAGGTCCTGGGTTCGAGACCCGGGCTCAGGTGTTTTTTTTTTTTTGGTGAATTTGCATGTTCCCTCTCTGCTTGCGTGGGATTCCTCTGGGTACTCCGGTTTCCTCCCACAGTCCAAAGACATGCACATTAGGCTAATTGGCTGTTCCAAATGGCCTCTAGGTGTGAGTCTGAATGTTTGTGTGTGTGTTGCCCTGCGATTGTCTGGCGAGTTGTTCAGGGTGTACCCCGCCTTGGCCCAGTGTCGGCTTAGATAGGCACAGCCTTTCCGCAACCCTAGTACGATTAAGCGGTTCAGCAAGTGAGTGTTTAATAGTAAATGTGGAACTAACAAAAATAAACAATCTGAGTAAAAGTCTTAGGGTTTACTGTCTGTGTAGGAATTATTACATCTTTATTATCAAACCAAGGAACTGGAGCAGGAATGTAGCAATAGGTGCTTTTGGATGATGCAGTTCTTGGGCCTTTTAAAACCATCCCCTGGGGCATTCCCTCAATAACTAAACACCACTATGGTCTTTGTTTTTGTTTGCATTCACACTGCCAGTGGGAATGCAGGACTTAATTATAATTATAGTTATTTATATGTATATCTATGCCATTTGACATAAACTGTAGTAGAACAGAGGACACCATGTCTATGTGCTTGCTGTGTATCATGATTTCCATTACAGTAATGTAGTTCAATTCCATTCAGTTCAGTTCAGTTCTTTCACTGACACTGTCCAGTTGACATTGTCGCAAAGCGCAGTGCTATCAGTAATTGTACGGGGGCAGCTGTAGCCTAATGGTTAGAGAACTGGCTTTATGACCAAAATGTGTGGCGGTGGGGGAGTGAGCAGCACCGTCCCTTTCTCCACCTTCATGGCTGAAAGGCCCTTGAACAAGGAACTAAACCTCCAACTGCACTCTGGCCACTGCTCCAAGTGTGTGTGCTCACTGTTTACGCATTGTATGTGTTCTCACTTTGGATGGATTAAATGCAGAAGTCAAAATTTCCTTTGTGAAATTGGTGCTGGCTATACACACACTATGATTTAAATATATGGTAATTAACTTATAAAAATAAACTCTTTGAATACTTTCACATTTTTGTTTTAGTACGGTGAACAGACAGAGAGTCATTAAAGTGGGACCTGAGTGACAGCTCTGACAAGCCTGTTTGCCTGCTCCCTGGCCTTGGATCTTGATTGTCACTGATTAACTTGTGCTATGCTCCAAGAAATGAGATCACCACCTTCCTAAATGGAATGAATACTTTTTCGCTCTATCAGGCCAGGTTTGCCCTGAGAAGTACTCCTCCACTTATCTATGAGGCCCTCACTATTGTCAGAGCAACATTCGGACATCCAGCAGTTCAGCGGCCACAGCCTGCTGTAGGCTATATTGCCATGCTGTATTGTGGAGGGGCCAGAAATGTCGAATTGATGTTTTAAAATTATATTAAAAGAGCAATAAGTAGAGCTAAGAGAAGAAAACTGTGAGTGACGGACTGGCATAGATTTTTACATTTTGCTTGGACGTGTCAAAATTTATGTCACATATAAGCTCAGTAAAGCCTGTACTTCACTGTCTGAACTATTTGTCTGTGTTTTTTACTGCTACGAGTTCAGAGCTAGCCTAAGAGCTGTTGGGTACTTGTTTTTTTGTTAGTTTATGGCGATGCTATGCTGGACCAATCACCTTGTGCTTAAGTGATTTACAGTTCTGGGATAGTATCTACCATGAAGTAGGAGCTAAAAGTCATCATTATAATAACTAAGATGATTTGCAGTCGCTGCAGTGCAACAATTCTAATAACTATGAACAGTTCCTCCGATCCCAATCCGATCCTCCGATCGGCTACACTTGGTAGCCCCGAAGTGTAAATGTGGGTGTGTTTCATGTCCTGAGATAGACGGAATGGTAGGAATGATGAAATAATATAAAAGAAGGAAATAGGAACGGATGAAATGAAAAAATAGACAAGGTGATCAATAAACTAAAGCAGTGACAAAAGAAAGACAAAAGAAGATCCGAAAAAAGAAGAGAAGGATTGATGAAAGAATGGAAGGAAGGAGAAAGTATGAACAGAAGGAATGTTAAACTAAAGGACATAATGAATAAGAAATAGAGTGAGGAAGTAAAGGATGGATAGCATGAGGGACAGGAGGAGTGAAGAAAGAACGGAATGAGGAATGAAGGAAAAATGAACAGAATTGAGACATGGAAAGAATAAAAGTGTAAATGGTGGGAGGAATGAAAGGGAAGGAATGACAATGAGGAACGGAAGGAATGATGAAGTAATGGACGGAATAAATAAGGGAATAAATAAATAAAGGGGTGAATAAATGAATTTGTTTAGAAGCACTCCATGCCACACATTTCACAAATCTCAGTCCCGACGAATGCATTTAATATTTAACCTTTTAATGATGTCACTTCATCATGTAGATGTTCCCTGTTTGTCTCGACATTCACTGACGTAATGTTTTTGTTTATTCCCTGATCCCTGAGGAGACGTTGAGGTGCCCAGATTTGCTGTCTTTCTCTTAGCTGAATGAATTGTCTGTAATGTTAATAATGTTTGAGTTCTGTGTGGATTATGAACTTGTTTGAGTATCCATGAACCAACCAGTTGTATCAGGGGGAAAAAGTCTTGCTTTTTAACCCTGGGAAAATGTCTGGGTTGAAATAACAAGGTTGAAATGAACATCTGCACATTGTATATTTTTTGTGCTGTTACGTCTTTGTCTTGATAGTCACTTAAACAGCATGAATTAATATTGTGCTTTAGTGAGCATGCTTTCTGCAGACTTTCCTTTAATCAACAAGTGCTGTTTCAGCTATCTTTTCAGAAACGGTGCTGAGGCATTCCATAGTATTTCTTTTGTTGGGTTTTCCATATACTTTATTTTTAAATTCTCCCAGTAGGGCATAGACGACCACGGTCCATCTGTGAAGCAGCATCTTGCTTGATTCTTCAAACAGATTATGCTGGAAATTATAAAATACTTTTTAAGCACTGAGAGAAACTAGCTGCCAATTAAAAATTTTTTTCAAAGGGGTTCAAGTTGAGGTGAAAGTTTGGGAAATATTAACTGAAAAAAAAGTTTGTCAAAATTATTTCCTGTCTGTGGACAGATATTTTCTGATCTTTTTCCACACTTATAACTCCTATAACCAAAATACAAATAAATTTGCAAACCTACAGGTAAAATTAACTCTATAATGAACCAAGATAAACATAAAACATAAAACCAAGATACTACATTTATTTACAGTGTTGTGGGGAATTCAGTTCTCAAAATGTCTCACATGTGATAAAAAATACTGTAGAATGAACCTGTTACCCAAACAGCCTGTACTACACACTGATGAATTCTCAGGTATCATGGTTATTTCTCATTTTCATATATTATTGTTTTTATATTGAAAGTTATTCCACATGTACGGCAGAGGTTTAATAAAATCTAATAATAAATGGATTTTAAGATGTCAAGTGAGATTTTATTTTAATTATAGAAAAAAATACCAATGACTAAAGTGACTAAAGAAATATAAAATAAATTGGGATGGAAGGATTGATGGAGTAAAGGTCGGGATACATAAGCGACAGAAGGGATGAAAGAAATATTTAAAAAAAGGAATGATAATAAATATGTATTGAAAAATAAGTATTGAAAGTAAAGACCCAAAGAATATATGGTAAGAGGAAGGAGAAAGTGTTGGTAGAAAGAAGAAAAAAATATTGGGTGGAAGAATAGGGAAAATAGAAGGAATATTAGTGGTTGGAAGAATGTGAAAAAGGATGGAAGGAAGACTAGAAAGAATTAGGGGTGAAGGAAATTATGAATTAAGAAATAAAAGGAAGAATAGGAAGATTTTTGTGGAACAAATGTATGCTGGAACAAATGACAAAATAAAGGATGAAAGTAAGAATAGACAGAATATAATGTAGAAAGTATTATCCAAGGATGGAAGAAAGGATAGTAAGAATATAAGATGGAAAAAAATATGTGTGAAATAAGGGTTGGAAAGAAAAATAGAAGGAATATTGAGCGGAAGGAATTATAAATGATAGAAGATGAGAAAGAATAAGAGAAGGAAGTAATGTGGGATGCAGTAAAGAAGTAAATGATAGGAGGAATGAAGGATGAGAGTGATGGAGAGAAGGAAGGAACGATCAGGAGGGATTAAAAGAATGATGGAAGGAAAGAGAAAGAATGAGGGATGGAAAGAATGATAAAATAAGCAATGGAAGGAAAACAGAAAATATTGCATGGAAGGGGTGATAAAGGATAGAAGAAGGAAAAAAGCAGTGAGAGAAGGAAAGAATGCGATGTGAGATGTGATGGAGGAATGATGGATAAAAAGAATGAGGGACAGAAGAAAAGAATGATGAAAGAAAAGAGAAAGAATGGGATGGGGGGTAGATGGAAGGATGAAATAAGGGCTGGAAAAGGATCGAAAGAATGAGAGGAGGAAAGAACTAAAAGAAAGAAGTAAAAACTGATGGAATGACAATAAAGGATGAAAGGAATTTGAAGGACAGAATGAAGGTGAAGTTTTCTTTTAAGGTGGCTTTTTTTTGTGAAGGAGTCTCCAGTGTCAGTGCTTTTTAAAACCGCTGTGGTATATGAGGAAGGAGACCTTGTGGGAGATGCTCTTACAGGGAAAATAGTCAACGTCAATATTAAATGTTTTCTGACAGCAGCCCTCTCCATTGGGTTTTATTCATTCTATAATCTTTCTCTTTTTTTTCTTCATCTTGGCTTGTATTTTTGGCCAATTTCCCAGATCGTGTTAAAGAAACATTATCGTATTAATTATTTAATATCCAGTGACTAACCTTCAAGATTGAATATTTCATGCCCTCCCAAACCACAGAGCCAGTGTGAATCTACATCTAGCCAGAAACTTTGGTAGTGTTGTATAAAATTCTCGGAACTCTTCCTGTTAGGGATTTAGGGGAGGAGTTTATAACCGAAGGCTTTATTAAATTTTCATTTTCCATCATTTATTTAAGGGGCGCTCAGTGTGGGCATTTTCACATCCTGTTACAAATCTGTTTTCTTTGTAGTCCTTATCAGTGGTGGTAATTACACTACTCTATTCCATTACTTTCCTTTAGTTAACATTGTCAACTTTTTTGTTCGTGCACTCTCTTGCATCATTTTTTTTTTTTTTAACTTTTCTACATTTTATATATTTATAACACTCATCACTCACTAATTTGCAGAACTGCTTGATCCCACTAGGGTCACAGGGAGGCTGGAACCTATCTCAGCTACAACTGGGTGGAGGTGGGGTACACCCTGAACAGCTCACCAGACACAGAAATGCTCTTGCTGAGCCCGGGACTCGAACCCAGGACCTTCTTTCTGTGAGGTGGATGTGTTAACCACTATAATTATATAGTATGTCATGAATCTACACAAATAAAAAAAATCTATGTAGTTTACTAAAGGATTTAAACGTAAGTTAAATTTGTTATTCATCCCTATTACTGTGAAATCCTTTGATTAGATCTGGTGTAGCCTGATGCCATCAGAAGTCACACTTGGCTGATTAAAATTCGTGCAATGATAGTCCGCTTGACTAAAGCTCGTAATTCTGAATTTTTGCAGAATACCATTTAATTTATTAACATTAACAGAATAATTATGAACGGAAAAGAAACAGCGCACAAAAATCTCATGGGAAGCTGTACTTTTAGGCAGTGCCTTATGCATATTACTAGAATGTACTTTTTTTGTTTGTTAATTCTTCAAAATTAAACTAATTCAAATTGTTTTAAGGTGGCAAATGTGAATCGTTCATTACTAATGTTAGCTGGCTAGATTGTTGCTAACAAAAGATAAGTATGTAGCCATGTAACATGACTTTGATGGTTGTCCTGTGTCCGTGCCCAGGTTGATGCTGATTGGCTGTTATGTATTGCTGATTTGCATCACGACAGGCAGAAATAATAATAAAAAAAGCACAGATATATTCTTACTGAAACTGAAACACCCCCTCCAGAAAAAAAAGAAGCATTGTAGTCTTTATTTATGCAGTTGAACACAAAATTGTTAAAATGGTCCCTATCCCACAGTAGTTAGCAATCTTTAATAAAAATCCCAGATCTGGGTTGTGATCTGGATCATAACCAAAAGCTAATGGAATGTTTTTTGGGTCATACTCCACCCGTTCAAAAAAGAAAGTCACTGACAGACAAACAAACCAACCAGTGCGTACAAAACTACACCAACAAAAGTTGGTGACCAAGCAAAAAGAGCAGTAGTCAGTGGACCAGGTCTATATTATGGGTTATTTTTTGTATTTTCACATCATAAAATCCTAATTGCATCCATTTCAATTTCAGGTTGTAAAACTTTAAAATGGAGCGAAGAGAGAAGAGGGTGAATACTTATGCATGCCACTATATGGAGTGTGCAGGTACAGAGTGCAGGATGCAACAAGTGTGTATTCAAAGCCTGTTTATTACCTTTAATCTTAGAACAGAAGTCAGATTGTATGGCTTAATTTAAAACACAGGCAGATGAAAGCATCAAGCTATAATCCATAATTGATATCCAGACGTCCACGTAAAGGTCAGAAACAGAGAGCAGCTAGCAACTGAGAACAGCAGTAGGACATGAATAAACAAGGAGCAGGATGAATAAGACTATTAAGGAGGTGTATACAGAGTCGTGAAGTGTAACAGAGGTAGTAGAGACAAACAGAGCATGTTTTTCAGTCTAACTGCTACCTCCACCAATGAGTAGTGCTGGGTTTAAAAAAAATCTGTTTAACAAATCAGATGTTTTCACGTTCAAAAAAATTTGATATTTATTCAAGGAATCCTGAAATATTTTTTTCCCCTTTTAATGTATCTGTACTTTCGTGTGAGTGAAACTTTAACACAGTCTCGCGAGACATATCCTCAATGAGGTGAGATTTTTTTTTTGCGTAGTCCTATGAACCAGTGTTAAATCAGCACAATGGGAGCCATATGTACATGGAGGTAAAATCCTCCAAGAATCCGCGGACTTGCATTTTCATCTCACACAACTGAGCAGTTCAGGTTTAAGAGCCATGCTTAACAGTAGCAGCTTGGAGTTACTGGGGGTTGAACCCTTGACCAGTGATGAGTGATTCAGATCCTTAACCACTGAGGCACCACATCTTTTTTTCTTTTTCTATCTTTCTTTTTTTTTTTTTTATAAACACAATATTAGCTGTTTAATTTAAAATGAAGTGCATTAGCTAGCTACATTAAGTATCTTAGATTTTTATGGTTGCAGTGTAGATGAGAGGGTGTATAGTGTGTTTATGCAGCCTGAAGTAAAAAATTTTTATTGTTTTTATTTAGTGCGTTCACACAATCAATAAGGGAATTGAAGATGGGTAGATCGTAAAAATTATGCACCTTGCCTAGAGTATCACAGGTATCGTTATGTTCGTATACTTTTTCAACTTTGTGTTTCATAAAACATTTCAATATTATTTTAGAAGTAAGCTACAGTTTTAAAATGTATATATTTTTCACTTACACAGATTCCCTTTTTTGTCCTTGTTATATAATTTAGAAATGTTAACAAAATGGGATTTTGATTAATGTTAAAATGCTGTTTAGCTTGTGCTTGTCAAGGTTAAATAACGACACACAACTCGCCAGCCCGCCCACTGTGGTTACTTGTTTTCTTTTGTAACAGATGTGCCGAATCACAATCATTTGTTTTAGAATTAATTTTTGTTACAAAGGTCTCTTGCATGCTAACTAGAGGACTTGAACACAAAATATTGCTCAGATGTTTAACTTGTTTTGTCAATGATGATTGTGGACCAACAACTGTACAAACAGATAATTTCACTTCACTTTAGTTGCTGTACCCCTGGCGATAAGCATTTCTTGTGTGTTCTGAACAACTGTTGAAGTGGGGGACGGCCTTTATGTTCCATTCCATCATCGTGCTGCAGCTTATCTCAGTCCAGCAGTCCTGGATCATTTGTGGGGAAAACATTCCAACAGGCCTCCGTTGCCTGGAAGAAAGTTATTAATGTGGGCGCTGTAAACAGCAAGAGCCAAATCAGCTTCCACAAAGTCTGGAAAGAGCACTCCTATTAAAACACAGTAAGATTTATGTTGTTCCATTAGAGCAGTGCCACTGATTGTCAGTGACATCAGGATTTATAAAGAACTTCTTGCTGTTGCATTCTGAAACCATTCTGAGTTATTGTCCATCCGATTTACACACTTTAGATTACTTTTGAAATTTTGCAAAACTCCTCTCTGGAGCAGATTTCTTTCAAGCTGTTCCATCGTTAAGTGAAATCAGAATTAGCCAAGTTTTTTCACTGAACACTTAAGATTGTGCTTCTAAACCTTCAGCTCACAAGTTTCCATCAAATGCCGTTTTTGCTTTGATTCGATTCTGTATGTTTAGACATTTCTTTCTAGAGCAGTCTCAGTGATGTGTTGAAATCATTGACTGAATGGAAGCTACTTCTAAACAAAGTAGCCCCTTTTAGTAACAAACAGCCTTTTTTTTCTTTTGTTGTAAGAGGTTAGCGGAGCTATGATTTAAATGACTGACCTAGGTTTACTAGGTGGATTTGAGGCTGCGTAGTTGGATTCACATATAAAATATGTCTTGTACATCTACTGTGTATAAAATAAGTCATATCTGTAAGTGACACTGTATGATGCACATAGAAAAGTGATATGATTGTTGCAAGGCTAAACAAAATCCTCATTACTGTAATACTTAATACTTAAAAATGTTGTAAGTACATATATAAGGCCTAAAAAATGCTGTGTTTTCCCTAATGGGCTCAAAGAAATTAGGTTGTTAAGTATATGGTATACCCCAAATACCATGAATGAATTTATGTCAAAACTCAAGTGTCCAAAAACATAATTATTCTGTACTTGTAAATGTGAACAATAAGTAGCTCTTTGGCTCGAGTAAATTTATATACTTAAATACTCCTAAATAAGCACCACATGCTATCGGCACAATCATGGTAGTATTTTTTAAAATGATATAAATCTTCATACAGCTTCTTCTGCTCCACTAGCTCTTGTAGAATCTTGTCAGTGCAGACCTTGGCTCACTTCTCCATACACTGTGTTGTGCAGATCAGTCTGTACTTCCTTAAGCTAGCCATAGTTTATAGTATTAAGTGCCTGTGCCTGGACACTATGCAATTATCCATAAATATCAACATGACTACAGTTTTGCAAAGAATAAAATACACTTACCAGTAAAAATATATTTCTTTGAGACCTTTTGCATGCTTTTCACAGGCAAAAACACAAGAACGAACCATTTTAACGAAGAAATAACATGAATCCAGAACACAAACCAAGCACCTTCTGGATTTTTTATTTATTTATTTTTTACTGTGACCGGGAGATGAAGCCAGTTATCCATGAGAGAGGGGGCGGCGCGCAATCTAGATTATTCTCAATGTCATTGGCCCAAACAAAGTTAGCCAGTAGAATATAGTGTTGCAACTGGCTGATTCTGCAAGTCACTAATATATACGAAGCACCCGGTGCTGACTCTGTAGGTCAATGTCATGTAAACTAAATAACAAGCTGGAAGGTGACTCGACACATAAAAAAATCTGATTGGTCACAAAAATGAGAGGTCAGTGGGTTTGGTTCAATATGGCGAAAACTTTTGGGTTGACACAATTTTGCCAGGTCGGTCAGGTTAGGGGAAACAGCAGTTTTTTTTTACGCCCTAGGAAGTCCTGTGTGTTTAGCGTAGGACAATCATAGGAATGTTGTAAGAAAACCGTATGATTCTGTGCACATCAGATTATCCAAAAAGCTTATAAAAAAATCTCTGTACCTTTAACATAACATAGTCATAAGACACTATAGGGCATCACTATGAATACAAAAAAAAATTACAAGTTCAAAACTCTTACCACACTCACATGCTGATATTTTGTTGTTCTATACTGACTTGCACATTTTGTCATGTTACAACCACAAATGTTAATGTATTTTATACATTTATATATGTGATAGACAAAGGCAAAGTAGTGTATGATTGTGAAGTTGAAGAAAAATGATACATGATTTTGACATTTTTTTATATATAAAAGTTTGAAAAGTGTGGTTTGCATTTGTATTCAGCCCTCTTTACTCTGATACCTCAAGGCAACCAATTGCCTTCAGAAGTCACCTAATTAGTAAATAGGGTCTACCTGTGTGTAATCTAATTTCACTATAAATACAGCTGTTCTGTGAAGGCCTCAGAGGTTTGTTAAAGAACATTAGTGAACAAACAGCATCATGAAGCCCA